>MOOZ01000036.1:459189-473732 GCA_002930495.1 Cecropterus lyciades | reverse complement strand
TCTTCAGCTTTATAATATTAGTATAGATATGAAATCTACAACAAAAATTATTCTTATTTTTCGTTTATTTCATCTGTTACTATTTATATACCTTACTTGTTGTGCCTGCAGTTTCACCCTCATTTTTATACCTTTCTTCAAAGAAAGGACTACATAGTCCCTAAGTTTATCTTCAATGGCAATAACTAGAAGTAACTACATAACGTAAAGATAAGACAACAATATGCGATGGACTTCAAATAATATTCTTTATTTGGTTTATTTCATCTGATATTTTCTATGTACAAATACAAGTTCTACCTGCAGTTTCACCCTCCTTTTTATACCTTTCTTCAAAGAAAGTCACCTGACCTTAGAACATTTCATACGAATCGAGAAAAAGAAACATATGTAATAAATTTGTGAAATGCTGAACCGAGCTTCAAATCTTTACTGCGCTCTATTACTATTCTATTTTACTGTTTTCAAACGAGAATTAAATATTTTTTGGTATGAAAAGTAGTCTGTATGTTATTCAATTGTATGTCTAGTAGTCAGTATGTCTACCCCTGTGCCGAAGTATTGTCATGATTGAGTAACTAACTTGCAGCCATCCTTTCAATCTTTCACTTTTATAGCATTAATGAGGTGATCATTTCGAAACAATTGTTTTAAGTCTGTAAAATTATATAAAATATTTTTATTACATTTAATGGATAATCAATTACAGCATTGCAATACATTGCCATTTATCACTTGCCTGCCACACATCGATGTAAATAAAATCAATTATGACGCATTGTTCAATCTGCAAAGTACGGTACTAAGCGTCGCTTTGTGGTCAACCACGCCAAATTAAATTTAAACTAACAATAGGCGTATTTTGAACTAGTTAATAAATATGTACTCTATTTCAGTTTGCAATTCACCACCTCATTATAACGACCGCTTTTGAAAATTTTAGAATAATTTTACATTGAAAAAAACATTTTTATACAAGGGATTTCTTTTTAAAAGTAAAGTCTGATTTTGAAAGAGCCTCTTATTCTGCTTCGAGTTAACACCTATTGAAGACTTTTGTATGCCTACATTTATTTGTATTTAGGGTATTGTACGAAGTGCGACCTTTATAGAATAATCGCTTTAAGCGGAAAGTGCTTGAGGAGCGCTATTTATTCAAAATCCCGGAACGCCGAAGCAAATAACCCGCCAGCGGATTCTTCAGGCAAACGGAACCGTAAAATACGTTTTTAGGGTTCCGTAACTGAAGAGCAAAAACCGGACACTGTAACTAAGTATCTGTTGTTTGTACATCTGACACAGGGATCTATATTTTGAATGCAATAGATAGATACTTGAATTTTTAAGACAATTGCTTACGCCAGCGGTACTATGGCCGCTATAACAATAAAACAGTGTAAAATAATGGGGAACATCAAACAATGATGTCGGCGTTTTTCGAGTAAATTTCAAAAAATAATTCAAAATTTATGGATTAATTCTACGCTGCTCTATTAACAAATACAAAAAAAATAAATTTTGTGGTATGGAACCCTGAGTGGGCGAGTTCAACTCACACTTGGCCAATTATTCTCTAAAGATCTTAGCCTTCGGTACCCGCGGCCGCGATGTTTACCTCCTTTCAGCCTAACAGTCACGCCAAAACGAGCTGTTACAAAAATACTGTTAGGCTCATATTGGCATGCGGATTTTTCCAGCGAATTTAATAACTTAGTGGCGCTTCACATTTCGCATTAACCAGTGTCGCGGCACCGCGCTTTATGCAAATGCTCATCTGACACCGCCTTTATATCTTTGTAGACTTAACTTGGATATGGAGAATGTATTTCAGCCAATGGAATAAATTCAAACAGTGTTCATGTAAATTTGTTTTTTATTTTGGGTTTATTTGGCATTTCAATTGTGAGTGAAACATTTGTGTTGTGTTTGCCAAGTTATGATATCAGTTTCTTTCATATCATTATGAAATATTCGCTTCTTAATGTACAATTTACTTTTTGATACTATTATGAATGTCTGGACGGAACGTTGGTTTTTTTCAGAAACTATTGAACTGTATAATGTTCTAAAAGATGTGTGAAGGCTATATATGTACTTGGCTAAAGTGGTGGATATGGCTTAAAGCCATATTCTTAAGAGATCGGCGTCCAGCAGTAGGCCTTATTAATGTATAAAATGATTCATCTCCAACATCATCTGAACAACATCTAAAGAAGTCTATGCATCTGAGCAAATGAATTATGACTGACTGCTTTGGTTTTCTGGTTTTCTGAGAAAGAATATAAGACATAATTATACCGTCATATTGAGACGTTCGGTGTATTGAATTTAGAAAAAGGTTACTTCGCTAATCATGCATGCTCATTCAAACCAAACTTGTAAGCAAAACAGAACAAGAATTGACCCTCACATATTAACAAACTAAATAAACTTAGTTAAATAAAAAACCGTAAAAATTAAATACAACATACTTTCATAAATGTGCACCGAAGCGAGATGTATAAGATATCTGAACATGTCTTAGACGGTAAAGTAAACGCGGCGAGACGGCCGGTAGGTGCCGATCCCTCGTGCCCTCAGGTTGCAATATCTTTTATTTTTTCATATACCGTCTTCAACCCAACCGGGTGTTGATACGCGGTGCGGGATGAACGTCTGAAGGTTATTGATCTTTACTTTCACGATAATATAACGCGGATGTTTTTTTAGTTGCATTTAAATGCGAATGGAAAATGTATATTTCTTTCCTTGTTATTAAGAGCTATTATATATATGCTTATTTTTAATGACACATGTATTTTAGTCTGTTTTACCCAAAAAATATAGGGTCATCAGAGTGATAAAAATTTGTTGATATACCTATAGCAAATTGACAATTTGGATCTAAATTAAGACGTATTATTTTAAAAAGCTGACGTTTGCAATTGTTATTATTAACATGTAAATGTAATTGAACATAATCAATGTAAATCAATGTAATTAAACATAATCAAGAATAGGTTATAATAAAAACTTTGAGTAAAGTATGTATAATGAAAGTTAAGTGTGTTCTAAATAAATTTAGAACACGACTAGTAATTACGACGAGAAACAAACTCAGTTGTCAACAATAGTTCTTGTTAACCGCAATCCGTACTATTGTCATCCATCGTAGCGCAAATAGCCTAACGAAACGTCCGAGAACACGTAGCAGACTGTAGCGCCGTAGCAACTGTAGCACCATACGACCCTCTACGCCGAGTGCTACGGAGGCATCGTTTGAAAAATAAAGAACGGGACAAAGCGAACCACGCACGGTATCTCCAACAAATTAACGATATGCCATATGGAATTACTGAATCAGGCTACACGCATCGCTGCGCACCGTAAAAACGACTACCACGCTCGCAGATAGGGTGCATAATTCCACCCGCGCAGTTAATAATGCAGGTAAAAATGCGTGAGTAGTAAATCAGGACGAGGGAATAATTTTCCCGGGCGAGAATGTGGTAAATCAAGGAGGCAACGTCGGCTCCCCTCTCGTCGCTATACAAATGCGTACTGTAATTAAAACTGTAGTGAATTTAGAATAGAAAACTATTATATTCAACACGCAAAGAGATAAAGGCCGCTCAAGTGTGAACCGCGCTCAAAGAGCCGTCGTGCGCTAGAATGGTTATTTTCTAACTGAAATAAAAGCAGAACAATATAATGATGGCGGTTTTATGACTCGTGATATAACGTTGGCGTATCTATTATTTTAACTAAGTTTTGTGTGACGTCTAGTTGAAACACATTATAGTATTTCAGAGTAGTTATTGTTCAATATAGAAATTTGGCTATATTCATTTTGAATGTAAAATGTAACGTTATATAAATTGTTATATATCATATCACATAAATGTTGAATTTGTAAAAATACATTTTATATAAAGTAAGATTTTGTGTCGAGCATAACACATCTTTAAAATATTTTATCGATACTAAAATATTACCTTGTGTGTTAATAGGACTATGAACAGCATTAAAATTGAACGAACATGACATTATGAAACATAAAATAATGATTAATTAATGCCATACTTCAACAAATTAGCACACAATAATTATACATCATAGGCCCAGTGATCTGCCCATCTGTATTTTGACAAAATATTGTTTGAATTCAAACCCACTTCTTAAATTTTCCTTATTGTATAGTTTATATAATTTCGTTTGCGATCTTGTATGACGCAAAAGCAAAATTATGATATTCTAGCAAAACCACTTGAGAACAATAAAGAATACAAGCCTGTGTAACGTCTCACATGCATGCTATAGAACTAAATAAATAAATAAATTAGATCAATTAGCATACATTAATTTAGCTGCTACATTACTGTCTCATCACTGTATGGAGATTTTATCTCAGTATGAGAAAGGTGCAGGTTATACATTACCACGCCGACCAAATTTAATGTGTTCCACATTACATGTCCTTGAGTTTATTTTAAAGAACATTCAAGTGCGTAAGTTTCCACGGTGCTTTCGCCCTCAAAACAGTAAATCATTAATTACACATAAACTTTGGATTTGAACCTTGGACCCACAGTATGAGAAGCTTAATTTAACTATCAGGCTATTATATTATATTATCGAATATTTACTTTAAAGAATACTTTGCTTAGTCATTCCTTGACTCTATTATTGGAAGGGGAGAAGGATATAAAAAACACCCTTTAGATATTATCAATAACCTGAAGCGAAATGGTTTTTGAATAAGAATAAAAAATTACAAGCTCGGAAAATAGCATTTGCGTTGAGGAACGATACTTTGAAAGGGAAATTTGTTGAGTCATTCAAAATGAAAGTTACGCTAGAAAATATTTTATGTATGTCAAGTCACACTGTTATACTGTGATAATGAGACTGGGTAAAACAAGTATATATTCGTATTTGTCGACGGTGGTACGTAATACTATTAATTATTCTGTTCCGGTGTTATGACTTTTGCTAAGTTATAAAAAAACAAGCCATCAACAAGGTAAATGCCCACTCCCGACTTAATATTCTAGAACTACTTAATGTCGGCCATAGATGCATTTCTACCTCCAGAATCAAACCACGAAGTGTTTTAACATCTTTAAACTTTTGAGCTTTAAAGAGTGTCAACAGATCTGAGATCCAGTTGAGGACTATTTTATCTCTATTTAATTCTTTATAAAGACGATTTAAATGAGTCACTTGTTTTGTATTATTACAAGATTTAATTATGTAGTAGAAATACATGGCCTATGTATTTAATGGTTATAAATAATGTTCTCATGAGATACTCCTATTGTCTGTGAATCTGCTAACCGGCCTGTATACCGCGCTAGCCAAATTTATATATGTACTTTCAATCTGAAAATGTCCCACGAGCTAATAGAGATCAGTGTAAATTTTTTCATCGAGGAAATGGAGATCAGATAAGTAAAGATTAGTATAAGTATAAGTTTTTATAGATATACCAAATATAACAACAATAACTTTTGACATGGGTCAAAAACCATAGGAATAATAGTGATCATTAATTTCTGCGTAAGACCCTATCTCTGGTCTAGCTCGGAGCGCCGCTGGAATCCCCTAATCTCTACGCAGAGGCTAGTTAATTAAAATAGAATTGTAGCTGTACCCTAAGGTTAATGGCATGAGGTCAAATGTATGTTATATCAGAATTAATTAGCATAAAGTTTGGATGTAACCACGCCACAACCGCAATTCACTCTATAACTTTTAAGTCCTCCAGTATGTAAAAAAATATAGCACCGTAAAATTAGTAGCAAATTGTTGCAAAATAGTTTTATTTTAACTATATACAGTAACGTTTGACACCATCACTAGTTAAGAAATATTTAGCAAAAGGAAATTCGTATCCTGTGGTGTCGGTATGGATTACCACGTCTTCCTCTTTCTTGGGTGTCGTATGAAACTGCTAAGAAACAAATTTTGGAGACGGGCAGCAATGTCTTCCTACGTAACATCGACACCCATTGCGGTCACCAACACGTATGCCAGGCCTATTGGCAGAAACTTCCATTAGGGGAGGCTATGTTCAATGCACCTCAAAGGGCCAACAGATGAATGAGAAGGCGGACAACTGAGGAGTGGCCATACTCCATCACAAAATATTTTAAGGGAAATTCGACAGCGTCTTTCAGAAATACTAGTGACACCATCTCTAAATTAGTTGCAGATAGTGACTGGAGATTGGAGATTTTATAGGTATAACTTATTACTGCTAGCTTGAAACCCGGAGCATTTCTATTTAGTTCTTTTTACAAATAATCTGTCTACCAAGAATGCACTTTAATAATACTTGAGTCATTTTGGAGTTTAAAGGATTCGTGGTTATATTCTCGATGAGGCAGATATCTAGATAAGAAGTTAACAGGTTAAATCTAGGTTTATTTAAATTTGATCATTGTAAAATAATAATGTTATGTAGCACAAAAGATTTTACTGTAAACAACACACCGTGAATTGAAAGTGTTTTATGTTACAGTGTTACGGTATGTATTGTTATTGTAATCAATTTTATTAACATTTAATATTTTCATTCTGAAAAAATAATGTACATAAGCTGAAATTGTTATACAAAGCAGTGTAAGTGAATACACACATTAGTCACATAAACCACGACAGCGCTGCGAAGTCGTTTGTCTCGAGCTGTCCTTTTACACGCAGCCTTCTTACTCCCTTAATATGCGGGTGAATAATTTCCTTCCTCAGAATTCGCGGGTGAATAATCTTCCGTCTCGGCCTTTTTGCGGCTTAAAAAATGATCCGCTACGCACACCGCTGATAAAACATAAACGGATTTGTATTACGTTATACGGGTGAGGCCCTTTTCTATATTTAATTTTATAAGGCGGAGGAAGGAATTTATGTTCATAAAATTGTAGGTTTGATCATTTTTATTTGTATTATTGTTGTACTTTGAAATGTACTTTGTACTTTGAAATGAAAGGAGACTCCTTTAAATACATCTTTCAATAAAATTCGCCTTAAAATTAGTTTTAAATGGATTCAGAATATCACTCACTTCATGAAATAAAAAAGTGAATTAATCCAGCCAAAATTAAATTGGGATAAAAATGAGGAAGTCATCATATTCATACATCTTCCTTAAAAACAAAAATGAAGGATCCACGTGTCTATACATCACATATGTTTGCAAAAATTGTTTGTATGTGTATTTGTGTATTTGAAAATGCATCTCAATTGATTTTAAAGGTATATTTATAATGCATATCTTCTTACGGCAACATTTAGTCTTTCATCTAAATCTATCTACTCTACCAAACGTAATTACATACCTTTTTTTAAACGCGGATGAAACCATTACTACATTAGACCTAATATGAGGTCTTTACTTATGAAATTGCCGTTCTGTCATACTGGCCATTTCAAACCAAAATATTTTTTTTGACTTATAATTTTAATTTCAATTTAATTTAATTTTAAAAACATGGAACTTTTTTCTAAAATCGTCATTTGTTTAATAGTTAGTGTTTTATTTTCATTGAAGTCAAACATTTTTTGTCATACGTTAAAAATTCGAGTAATTATGGAGTATGAGTACCGTCGTGGCAGCATAGCGGTACGCAACATCAACGACGTTTACGGAGCAAACACTACAAACGAATGCACCACCAATAACGGGTGGTGCGTTCTTTTGTAGTGTTTGCCCGCTTCAGTTCTGGAAATTTTGAAATTTGACAATCGTAATGGAAAACTTATCATTGGTAAAGACATATTATCATGGTATTGTAATGCAAATAGAATGACGATTGTCCCTAACCTATTTTATATTATTTAAAATAAACCGTTATGCAGAAAGCACGCTTCATTGCGACGCAAACGTTTATCTTTTAAAGTCAGAACCTTAGACGTCTCGTGACCTTAAATCTAACAGTCTTGTTTACATCATACTAACAAAGTTACATAATAATTTTAAAAGTTGATAGGAATTTAGTATTTTATACAGGAGAGATGTGTGTCCTAAAGAACTTGTGCACACCTGAATATACCTTTTATGTCAACCCTTATAAATCTATGTACTAAGGCAGCCCTAACATTGATAAAAATTGAATACTAAAGGTAAAAAACGAATCAGTTATTTAGAAATTCTCTAAAATTGGAAATATTTTATATAAAAGTGTCTCAGAAAATGAAATATAGCTTAGGAACAGCATGACCTTGCTTCTATACATTTATGTACATGAATAGATGATGTGAGGCAACGAAAAGTTTGTTAAACTGTCAAAAAACACTGTCATTTGAAAAACTGTGCGACAAAATCTTAAGTAAGCAATACAAGTCCAAACGATGCCGGCTTCATTGCGCTAGGCTGTAATCCTCGAAGACCAGGGGATAAGCGAGGAAATGAGTTGTTCCATGTTATCCACGTCTTTGTAATGTTCAAAGGAACAAATGAACTGAACTCGTGCTTCGTGGTAAGCCCCTTGTCGTTTAGGGGATTTTTCTATCTTAATTAAGAAAATACTTTGTAAATTTCCTTGAATTAACCGTTTGGATCCAAATTACAATTTGCTGTCTGTAATCAAACGGTTGAAGCCTGCTTAATGAAATTACCTTGCCTAATGTATATGTCAGATCACTTGTGGAAATTTTTGGTAGTCTGTATATATCTCGGATCTTACCGACAATCGAATTCAATGTTAGGAGTAGAACGTGGTAGTAGTAGTGGTGGTAGAACTAGAATGGTTAGATCGCGGGGTACCACCACACTCATTTCGAGCGTAAAGTTGTTCTTTCATTTTGGGGAAAGTGTGTGGATGCTGGCTCATTTTTTATAAGGTTACCTCTTATCTTATCTTATCTTAGCCCTCGGGAGTAGGACCGTATGTAATTGACTCAAATAGCATTACCCCTATTACAACAATTGACTTCTTATACAACATAAAAGAAATTGCTTATCTGGTATTCAAAGGCGAAAAGAGATTGAATTTATAAAGAAAATCATCGTTAGTGACATTAAGTCATGAAGGCGAATAATGATTCGGTTGGCTTCCAATTCATACTTCAAAGGTTAACGATTTTTTGAGATTATCCTCATATGTAGGTAACAGTGTTTTAATCTTGAAAGTAGAAAAATAAAGAAAGCTTGCAAGTTAATGAACAAAACAATCTTAAACGGATTTGTGTCTGCTTTAAATTCAAGACAAAATAGTCAGTATTTAAATGTGCTCACCCGGAGTACACGCTTAGCAAATAATGGTCGAGTTGTCTTGCGGAATTTGGATTCACAACTAGCTGTTCGTGATCCGAATGCTACGCTGCAAGCATTGCAATATTTTTGTTTAAAACAGTTTTTATATTGTAGAAGTAGCAGATGAGCGGCGTAAGACACGGCACACACTTGATCATAAATGAAAACGATCACTTTAAAGTTCTACGAGTAACTGAGGTCGAATACAAATGCGTTGTTACTTCTAAAGGATAAGTAGAAACTCCTTGTATAAATGTCTCCCTTTCATTACATTACACATCGTTCGTACCAAAATATAGCGGCGCTTTTTTATTATTATTTATAACATTGAAGCAGCAAACAAGCATGCAGCGCAGTTGTTGATAATTGGTCACTGACGCCCATGGTCATCTGTAATCAACTCCATATAAACATAAACGCTTTCTACACTCATAGCCCCACACTAGGACTTTCTCCTGTGTCGTGGGCGCCATGGATACACAAAGACGAATACACAAAAACCCAGTCCCAGAACAGAAATCTAAACTCATCATTCAGATGTCTGTCTGACCGGGGATCGAACCCGGAACCCACTGCGTGTCAGACCGGTATAGTGACTGCTCCACCACGTGGGTCGTCATTCATACAGAACAGGGGTTCTATCTGAAGTCAATCACAAATGCGATGCTACTCCCGAGGACTAAGATGGTCGCCTCATATAAAGGTGTATCGGCTTAATACAGCGCTTGTTATAAAGCAGAATGAGTATGACGGCAGTGCCTCCGTAGTGCAACTACGAAAATATTTACCACCTTAAAAGTTAACAATATTTTTATATAAAGAATACTTTTCTTAAATACTTAAAAAAGGGTTAGAATTAAACTAAGAAAAGTTACGATCGCGTGTCTCAAGTCAGCTTAAGTGATATTCATGTTCTCAGAGGGCGCTGCCTCCGCCGGGATAATTGTTTATTTACGACGATTAAACTTAGAATAATGACCGCACAAGTACTTACGGAGTTGGAGCTTAAGCAGTTACAAGCTTGGACCGCAATTAAGAGACTTGGTTGTAAGACAAGAAATATTTCTCGTTTCTTCAAAATGCCTCCTTTTTGTTTTCCTAACTTAAGAATCCGTTGCATTAGTCGTATACTTTTATTTTTAAGTTATTAAAGTTTGTGCCGAGGAGAAAACATCTTAATTCTCCAGGATAACAATTACATCAGTACGATAATTATTCTTGAGGAATAAGGAAGGAGGAGTTTAATTTAACTTGTGGTCGAGCATCAGATACTACACGTCTTAGTTATACTGCACTACCTTCCATGTACAATGTAAGTCAAATAAGAGGGAAATCCTGCTTTACATCGATTACAAAATCATAAGTAATCACTGCAACTCATATTCGGACGCCGTTTTTTCGCATATACCGATACCAAACTTGAGCTGCATGTATAAAGCTACGAAGTAAAATCGTTAGCACGATGCAGAAAGGGGTTCACCACCTTTTAGTTGTAGCACCCATAAACGCTTTCGTAACGCATTTTCGTTTCATTGAGTTTCAAATCACAATGATCCTAAGGTAATTTCACTTCAATAAGGAATAGAGAAATAAGCGGACCGGGACAAATTAAGAGGATATTATAAAAAGTAGATTAAAATAAAGGAAAATTTGCTGTGTACCTCGTTGAGAAAGATTGGTCCAATAATGAAATATTTAATCTCGGTGTGCTCGGCTGGCGGAAGTGTCTGATGGGGGATGCCCGGGATGAAATAAAGCACTCAATTTTGTCTCGTTTGTAGTCTTAGTTGCCGAGAAGGCGAGCCTTGTAAAATATTTTTAAGGTGAAGAAGATCGCCATAGGATGTACTGATATTAAAATAGAGCGTACCTTATAAGTTGTAATGGCAAAAGGACACTTGAAATAGTGCGGTAATAGAGAAGTGAAAATTTAGCTGGAAACTAGTTAGTAATTAGTAGATTAAGATTTAAATTGAATGGCTTTATACACTACCGCAACTTGCACTCAGGACATTGTAATTCCGAAGCTGCAATGTTAATAAGGACGTGAGAATTGTAACTATGACTATATATAGACACGTAAAGCCTGTATAAAAATAAAATTATCCAATTTGTATTGCCGTGAATGAAACCCCAGAACCTTGTACATAACTATAACCGTTAAGTCAATAACTGTTTGGGTAATCAAAGGTAGGAAGAAACCGGTACTCAACAGCTGATACACTGCAACTGCATATTAACACAACATAAAATAAAGCATTACTTTAAGAATAAACCAAAAAGAGTGTTCAAATCGTGTATCCGATCCCAACAATGCACAACCGTCCGTGATCTGTCGAAAATTGCCGAACAAAAACCGGATTAAGCCGGTTATCGGTGGCTGCTAATAATAATAGTGTCCCCAGTAATCCGCCATGACGGATGACAGCTCCACCCTCCCCACCCCTTTTAATTGCCGGCGTGAATATACGACCGTCAGTCATGGGGAATTTTCGATTTATATTATAATAAGTTCGATTCGGTTTTAGTCGCAGGGCTTCTTGACGGGCGCTTTAATAAAGGTTTTGTCACTTGCGCGTGCATTCGCTTTGCCGCGGCTAATCGAATAGGGGTTGTGCAGGGTGACACTCGCTGCTTTTCATTTACGGGAACCTGCTTTTCTTTTCGTTAATTAGTGGGAATGTAAGATGAGTGTAAGCGCATTTCTTTGGACAAGTGTAACTCAACGCTTGATCAAATCATCCGATGAGAGGTGGTGAGCTGCGACTCATTTTCTGTTTTTATGCAGTTAATGTAACGTTGTACGTATAACACTTTCTAATAATACACATTTTTATTTTACGTATTTCATTATTATATTTCTTGCTTTCCCCTTTTATTATTATTAATCTAATTAAGTAATAAATCACACTGCCACCAGTCTTTCACAACATCCTTCAAATCAAGAACATAGTATACTCAGTTGCTCAATTATAGAAGACGACGTGAGGCAGGTACCTCAGCCATACTACAAGTAACTCTACCACCTTCCAGTGGACAACAAAAACAAAGTTATAAGTTATGTATTAAGTATGTATTAAGTATATCAAAACTTGGCACTAATTTAGATCTTTGATTTTATCGGCTTGACGTTATCGAAACTACTTCCTCGAAATACAGATGTTATCAGGCAGAGGATAATAAATCACAGTGAATGATTGTCCTCTCTAATACACTCAATATTGACAATGTTCATTTCGTCCGTTTTTCGCCATAATTCCTCTCACAATGGTCGGACATGATCGACGAATATTCGTCACACGCACGCTGACATGTGGCCATCCGTCAAAATGTCAGATAACACCCCGTTTCTGCTACATTCTATAAAATCTTTAATTTTATAGGCATAAGTATACCTTATACTTACGTACATCCTAATCGCTTTTTTAAATAAACGAAGGCATTATTTCACCGCTGCCGCCCATAGACATCTGTAATCAACCCCAGATGTGAGTCTTACCTAAGGTTAGCTACAGATGCGTTACTACCCTTGACTAAGTTAGAATGCCTCGCATAAGGATGTCTCCCGTACCACTTCAGATCAGAACACATCATACATAACACTGCTGTTATAAGCAGAAATAGGTTTGACGGTTATGCTTTCAGAGTCGAACTACAAAAAGTTCTCCCACTTTTGAATGTATGCGTAACACATGCTACATAGTTAGGTAATTTGTCATAATTTGTTACATGAAATACTATTTATAGATTTACTGAGAATATCGTGTATTTTGATATATTTATTATACGGTCATTCAATATGAACCGTGACATGTTGAATCAAATGTTTGTATGAAACAGTTGTTCTTTTGTACGCCATGGGGATAGAACAGATGTTGCAAATGTGTTTATTGTTATACAAACTGGTTGTTTACACCCATTATAACAGTAAGCTATGAATCGTCAACAAAATGTGTTCACTTATTTATCTGTGAGAAGAATAAAATTTGTTAACCCATAACTGTCGCGGTGTTCAGAATAGGAGGTTCACCTAGGCCAAGTACGGATTGGTAGACTTTGCACATTTTGCAAGGCGGTAGAACGAGTATGGTTCGTAGGTACACCATCGCCACACCGTTAAGCAGTTATTGCGTTTTAGTGGAAGGGTGTGGTTGCGGGCTTACTTCTCTCCCTCTCTATGAGGCGACCAACTTAGTTCTCGGGAGTAGCAACGCATCTGTGATTCACTTCAGATAAAACCCCTGTTCTACATGTTGTATCTTACACATGTCCATGGGCGTCAGTGACCACTTACCATCAATTGGACTGCATGCTCGTTCGGTGCTTCAATCTTATAAAAAAAGCGTGTAAAACCCTTAGAACATTTACCTTGGTTGAGAAAATGGTAATTAATATGCTTTGCACTTATAGAAAGCTTGAATATTATCGTTCAAATAAATTGATAGTTTATTACTTGATAAGATGTTACCTTAATGATATAATTCTGTTAGTCGATGACTATTGTACCCTTAAAATTATCGCCCTTCAACAAAGCCATTATTAAGCAATATCAGTTGACAATGAAGCAATGAACAGATCGTTAAAATACAGTCAGCGTTTACGACAGACAATCCGAAGGGTGCGATAAAAAGACTAAAAGCGGCTCCATTCAGATTTTATTTATTCGCAAGATGATTTGCGTTACAGTAGGTTTCAATTATAACATATGTTGGTTCCCGAGGCATTCCGGTTTAGTCTAGGGATATCATTACATTTTTATCAACATCAGATACGTTATGTTGATAAAAATGTAATGATTGTTGTTAATGATTGTTGTAAAAGAAGCCATAAAGCATTCAAATGATTAGACATAATGGCTAATATGTACTACTAAGATCAAATAGGCAAAACTGCAGGTTTTTTTGGTATTGAAGTAAAGCAACAATTAAAAATTTCTGCAGTCACTACATTAGTATTTCATTTATGTCGTGTGTGTGCCATCGACGCACAATAACAAATATATAAGCACCCAGACACAAAATAGAAATCTAAATTCATCAATCGAATATCTTTCTGGCCGGGGAACGAAACCGGGACACTCTGCTTATCTGCCAGGCGCGTCGTTAAACAAAGTAAGGAACTGTCGCCGATGGACATCTGTGATTAATGTTAAATTATATAGTCGGAAACGTATCTCAGGTAGTTAACACTTAACACTTTAGCACTTTTTACACTCATAGCTCCACAGTAGGATTTTCTCCTGTGTCGTGGGTGCCATGGACACACAAAGACGAAGACAAACACCCAGACCCAGAACAGAAATCTAAACTCA
>MOOZ01000036.1:431962-444417 GCA_002930495.1 Cecropterus lyciades | reverse complement strand
ACATACTATAATACGAAAAGACTTTTTCCCCAACCTATTATTATCCAATAACACAACTATGTAAAAACGCAAATTTTACAAGAGAGTTAAGTAAAAATTAATAATGCTTTTTGTTTTTATCTTATTAATGAGTAAATTTAAAATAATAAAAACAATCATTCATTTAAAATATACGTATATGACTTTAAAATACAGCATAATAAGAACTTTTTTGGATATGAATGTATCTTAATGAATAATACTTTAACTTAAAATTGATGAATTTTAAGTTTTGCGGTTATTCATGAGATATCACAACATTATTATAGATTGTACAAACAAAGCCTCTGTAATGCTGATTGTTAATGAAATTTATAGGCAGGTTATGATTAACGTGCGGCAATTAGCATAATTTACAGCAGGTCAGCGATGCCGGCGCCAGGTGTGAGGACAATGGACAACGCCGGGTCCGCCCTGGCCCTGTTAACCTTTACAGACATAATGCTTGTCCCTGTTTATGTTAAACTGCTTCATTTAGGGCTTATAAATTATTATTAGGATATAGTGGTTTGTTTTGTGATCAGGCATTTAATAAGTAACCACACTAAAAGTGCACATATAATTGAACATAATTCCGAAGACAGCAAAACCCAAACACAAAATGATATCGTGACGTGATGATTGTTACATCGTTACCCTAATAAAATATGTATATTACAGGATTTATATCCCTACAGACGTTTTCCTTTAAATTGATGAAAAACAAAAATTAATTGCCTTGTATATATAAGCTTATGTTCTTAAATGTTGATAAGTAATACTTATATTACTTATCAACATTTTAATTCAAAAGCTTATATTACAATGTATGGACTTTAATATTTTAATGTAGCCTGAAGATCAAAGGTAAATATGGGAAGAATTATGTCGTTAGGAGGTTTAACTGTGGGTAAATCGGCAACCTAAATCTTAAGAACATTTTCTTAAGATTTAGGTCGCCGTGTTTAATTAAGCTACACCCATATGAACATACAAATAAATATGAGATATAATTCCACGCACATTACAAAACAGCAGCTGACGCCGGGCGACAAGCTCTGCAAAATATCTAACCGGGTGCTTAAAAAATAACGAATCATCTCCACCACATGCCTTTTTTGCGAAAGGGAAAAAACATTACAAAATGAGTTTCCCGCATTGTGCGCGGCGGCCTTTTTATACTCCACTTTACAATTTTAAAGGTGTTTGAAAGACCTTTCCAGTGCCGCTAACATTTTGAATTGTGCCTCCGGCTCTTATTATGCAAGCGTCACTGCCCGAAATCCTTCACTTTCAAACCGGCGGAAAAGCACTCATAATTTTGGATTTCATTAACAAATTTTTCATAAAATGTTTTGGCGAATGAACTGGTGATTCATGATGAAATGGGATTCTGCTCACGAGTTCGCCAGCGTGTTCCTCATGTGGAATGTTATGATATCTAGTTTAAATTATGTACAATAATCTCGAGCCCGGATAAATAGGTCTTAATTATAAATAAACTACTACCTATGCTGCAAATTGATTGTTAGACCAAAAAGAAGACTATTAGACAAACAATATTATAAATTACATCGAGTAAAGTGAAAATTTTCATAAATATATTTGTTGGTTAAAATTGTTTAATTCTGTAAGTCACTTTTTTTTATAGTATGGAAGTAGCAAACTAGCATGTAGCCCACCTGATGGAAAGTGGCTACTTCCGCCCATGGACATCTGCAATCAACCCTAGGTAAGATCAAAGTCTCACCTAAAATTAGCCACAGATGCGTTGCTACCCCTGAGGACTGAGATGGAATGCCTCTGAAAAGTATGTCTCCCTTACCACACCCTTCATACCAGAACACAGCAGCGCATAACACTGTTGTTATGAGGCAGAAATGCGGCAGAGTGCTTCCGGAGTAGAACCACAAAGAGTTCTACCACCTTCAGACATGTTACATGAAATAGATCCAACTTTTTACATAAATTTTATTTTAATGATTGCTGTCAATGGTAGTCATTTTTAAAATTGTTCTGACAGCGGTTCGAAATAATGTTTCAACTCTAAAACGAGGTCAAGTCTGTTCAGCTTTTAAAAAGGATTTGAAGCTTTTATTTCGGTACAATTCAGCCATAATGCAACCATAAACAATGCCAAACGACTGAACACTAAAAGAAAATCAGTTACAATGACCACACTTTAATATGTTTTACCACAAAAAAGCGTGTGCCGATTTATTGTATTTTAAGCGAAAAGCGCGGGAAAGCATACAAAACCACAGACTCGCTACGCATTCGAGTCTTTAATTTTTGCAAAATACGACTTCGGCCAGTACGCGTAAATTGGTAAAACATTTTTGTACTACAATACACGGTTAAAATATAGTTGTAAGTACCGATAACCAGAGTATTTTTGTGTCTATTTTATTTCCTTTTTCTAACATAAAACAATTATATTAACTAAATTATCGTTTGACACTGTGTTTCGGATTCGATCTCCGGCCAAACAGATATAAAACACGCTTTCAACACTCATACCCACAGGATTTTCTCCTATGTCGTGGGTGCCATGGACACACAAAGACGAACTCACAAACACCCAGACACAGAACAGAAACCTAAACTCATCATTCAGATGTCTGTCTGGCCGGGGATCGAACCCGGGACCTAATTCGTGTCAGACCGGTATGGTGACCGCTCCGCCACGCGGGTCGTCAATATCTCAAAGATGAATTTAGATTTTTGTTCTGAGTCTGGATGTTTATATATTCGTCCTTGTATATAAACAGGATATCCCACGACACAGGAGAAAAACCTAGTGTAAAAAGTTATAGTTACTGTAAAGTTATTGTTACATTGCATAAATCTACTTTCATAAGATTAAATAAGTTTACTATTAAATGTAATAACTTATTCACGTTAACTATTTATTTGTCATATTCACTTTGGTTATACAAACTACCGCTGAACTGACTAAAATATACGCGAATTTGAATTAAAATATTTTTCATACAATGAAAGTGGGTACCGGGACCTAAAAAGGAAAGGGTAATCCGCGTACAAAGAAATTCTCCGTGATCCCTACTGATTGATTATGGCCTGCGGGCGGATCACTGTGGGAATGATACGTTTGAAAGAAAAATCGCAAAAGAATATATAATGTTTCAAAGAAATCTTTGTTCCACGTACATTGACAATATATCATTCATAAATTTGTGGTTTTCTCTAGTAATAGTGACATTAATGTACTGGTTTCGTTGTATATATACTAAGAGATTAAATTAATTTCGTAGTGACTTCTCACTAGTAGCAAATTCTGTTGATATTATTGTTATAAAACTTTATATTTTTTATTAATAGAAATTTATATATACTTATTAGTTAACAAAATTATTGTTATAATACTTGTATACACAGCTTTATTCAAACAGATATAATTAATTATTTGTGTTTTCTATTAACGACAAATTCTAATTATATTGCTAAAAATTTTCCTCGTGAAATACCAGCAAGTTATGGAAAGTTATAGATAGAGAAGTAAGACAGAAAAAGAAAAAAAACATTAATTTATGCAAATAATAATTATTTATTTATTTATGTATTTTTTTCTTTAATATTAATTCAAGTTAAACTTTTTGAGCATGGTGACCGATAAGAAAGCATTTTTTTCTTTTATTGAATAAATGAGAAGTTAATATAGTTTAAAATATTTTTATTACCTTACAATACATGTAGGTTATTCAGGAATTTTTATTATTGAAACTATAGGTTTATGGCAATTGAAATAAGAAACATAAGTTTAGAAGTAAGAAACATAAGAAAATACCGCGTCAATACTGGTCCCATATTTTGTAGATTCTTGTGTATAATTCATTTACAAATTCAATTCAAGTCAACCGCTCTGATATTTTTCAGCGAACTTGATGTAGAAATTTAAGAGCTGAATGGAGAAAGTCCTTCGAGAACCCGGCATCCTGAGATGAGCGCCGATATTTACTTACGGGGCGCACAAGCGGTGAGTGTGCCATTATAAAGATATGATACATACACCTATATACTTTCTCACAAACAGCTGGTTACATATTCGTCCGATTTCGGAGCAGCTCGTCTCGATCCGTGCGAGTTTAGTCGTACCATATACATACAAGTTAAGCGAACGCTCGGCCGAGCTACGTGGCAAGCGGAGTGGGGGGTGTTAGATTTCATTTTCGTTACGAAATTCTTGGTTCGGTCGCCGCGCTCAAAGTCCGCGATAAAAGCTATGCAATAGCTTAATACTTTCCACTATTATTTACAATTTAAAAATAAATTTCGATTCTAGACTTCATAAATTCGCAATATTTTGCAACGATGTACCAGGCGCGCATAAGCTACAGGATGTATTCTCATACATAGAATCCCCCTTGATCCCCACTGATTGATTACGGCCTACGGGCGGATCAGTTATCGGGAGGGTGCAATACGTTCCAGGAAAAGATTTCATTCCAATCAAAAAATCTTACCAGCAATTCAGTGTCAATGTCTTAATTTAGAAAGTGTTAATATAATCTGGAAATGGAATTCAAACCTTTTAGGGTTCCGTACCCAAAGGTTAAAAACAGAACCCTAGTACTAAGCCTCCGTTTTCAGTCTGTCTGTCCCAGGGACTATGTCTGACTAAAGACTCTTGAAATATAAAAAATATATATCATTACGGCTTCTAAAACAAAGAGTACTAAATTGAAGAAATAAAAAAACATATAGTCCGTATTCAAGTATCCATTATTTTGTCATAAGTTATAGTAGAAACCTCATATTTTCACAATGCATGTACTTTCATGGCTGCTATGATAACATATACTAAAAATAAAAAAAGGCCAAGTATTGTTTATTCTTTAGTGTCAAAGTTTATTACTATTCAGAATTCGGATTCGCAATCCGATTTCAATTTCACCAAAAGCGCTCTTCGAAAATTCTTTAAAAAGTAAAAAGAAAGCATTTAATTCCATTAGTTCGTACGTACCACAGTTGCAACACACCTGTCCGAAATCAATCTAATCCTAAAGCCACACTCCAATTCGTTGCAATCTAGTGTGTAAACAGTAAACCAATCGGCGATAGACGGCGGCTCCCGCGGGTGGCCGCGTTCTGTAATTCTATTTCAAAACCGATTCCATCCGACGCGACCACCGTTATAAACAATTCTGGCACTTTCATATACATAACATATGAAAGTCACTAAAATATTTCGTTAAAAAAGAAACAAATTGAGACAACGGATATCAGAGTCCGTAACATATGAAACTCATAAGCTATAGGTGTAATATGTGACTAAATCATTTCGTTCCAAAATACCAAATCGAGGCACTGGCTCTTGATTTGTAAGATTTCGAATTTATCATTGTAATTTTCTAATATTTTTTGTGTTCAAGTAAAAGAATAATAATTTATATAAGTAGCCTTTTGGGACAAACGAGTACAGACCAAAACTTAGCAAACTAATTTCATTTTTTAAAATAAACTTAATAGACTATGAAGTGGCGGTTATTTTGGAATAAGGAACAGATACTTCAATATTATTTATTTTTACACACACATTTGAAATAAATACAAAAATCTTATAAGTATATCATTAATTACAAAGATACATCTTCCAGCAAACTAGGGATTGGTTAATTCATATATTATGAAAATTCAAATCGCTTAGATCCTTGTAACGGTACCTTAGTAACAGTTCCTTAGTTCGAAATACAATTCGATCGGAACGACAATCCCAATATTTACACTTGGCGCCTTACAATTCTCGCCAGACTTCTACAAACACATATTATCTATGTAATTCCATTTCGATTGAAATGTATTCCATGTTATGTTCAATTAAGACGTAAAATGCCTCGCGGTTTCACCCGCTACTACATAAGAAAAACTAAACAAACAAAGCGTGATGTTATATAGCCTAAAACCTTCCTCAATAAATGGACTACACAACACAAAAATAATTTTTCTAATCGAATTTAGTAGTTTCTGAAATTAGCGCATTCAACCAAACAATCAAACTCTTCAGCTTTATAATGTTATAAGTAATAAGTATAAGTAATAAGTGTAGATTAGTGTAGATGTAGAATTCTTTCTAAGGACACACGCCACAGATGCTTTACTATCCCTAAGTAGTACCTACGCTGAAACGCTCCAAATAGTTATTTTTTGTACGCCGTAGAAACCTAAATAAAAACTGTCGCACCCATTTCGAATATACATTCACGAAAAAATAAGGAACTTTTTTGAGGGAGCCGGGCTATTTTTAACCCTACAATAGTTAAGGAAAATATTTAGGGGTGCAGCCGAAGCACTTTGAATATAAAATACGATTATCTTGGATCACAGCCGCCACTAATTGAGGATGAAGACAGAGAATATCCCACCAAAACATTCTGTAAAAAACTAGCCAAGTCTCGATGGAGCTGCTTGTTTATCTCTAAAAAGTAATGAAATCTAGACAAAGTCGTGCCAAGTTTAAGGTTCCTTACTGCGATTTCTTTATTATTATAGTTTATGTTGTTTGACTTGGCCGTTGACTTGTACCCACTAACGTATAAAGATTGTTGAGTTTTAAGTTTTATCCAGTAAATGTTGAGACTTAATACGCAGACAATATAAAGAAATCGCAGTAAGGAACCTTAGACCTCGACTTGGCTGGGGCACTAGCGTGCCCCCAGATACACGCAAAATTATTTTAGATCAGTAGTTACTTTTTTTTTCACTTTCACTTACATATATAATGTCTTGCTTTAACTTTCACTTTACATATATAACGTCCTGCCAAATATCGTTGACTTTATAACAACAAAGATTGCGTGTTTGTCACAATTTTCCGTCCCATTAAATATGGCTATTTATTTAATGAAACAATGTTTATAGATCCTAAGCTATTTACTAATCTAGGGTTTAAATAACCACTATTTCCATTAAATGAAGTGCGAAATACGATCTACTAGTAGTATTCGCTCGCAGGCGTCGCAACCCCCGGCGGAGACTCCGTCAAACACGAACAGCTGGGTAATTCGATTTCACTCCACCGCTTGCATACTCTATCGAACTGTGGTCACCATCTATTCATACTTTAAACATCCCTATAGACACCCGCGTCGATACACGCAAATAGTTTTAGCGAATGTCGGAATTTTTCGCTATAGTTTGAGAGTTGATGGTGGGCTCATTGCGCTTTATATATTGTCTTTAGTTACAAACTTACACGTTTTTTTAAAATGATCAATATTTACATTTTTGTCCATACATTGTAATATACGTTGCACGTTTATATTTTCGGCCATACCTTGCTTATATACTTTACAATGATAGGCGAAAATGTAATTATTTATTGTTTCGAAAAAAAGTTACAGGCTCGTTCTAAGGGACTTACGCTTAAACGCTTACTACACTCATAGCCCCACAGTANNACCCAGAACAGAAATCTAAACTCATCATTCAGATGTCTGTCTGGCCGGGGATCGAACCCGGGACCCACTGCGTGTGAGACCGGTATGGTGACCGCTCCGCCACGGGTCGTCAAACAACTGTTCACAAAGTTTTCAATACGATTTTAGATGAAACTCAATTCACCTGATTGCGATGATATATGTCCGTCGGCATCTCAACAACTCCATTTAAAACAGGGGTTCTTCCTGAATGCCATATTAAATATTTGACCACCTCTAATGATTATGATTGCCGCATATGCATAACAGGCATCCACACCCCTACACTAAAGTGTAAACTACTTCACGATAGAAATGCTAGGCGATAGTACCTCTCTATTCAAGCCATACTACTTCTACTACGTTTCAAATTAATACTCATATTGAACAAACTTAAACCGACTCTATAGACACCTTCGTCGATAAACGCAAATAGTTTTAGCGAATATTTGAATTTTCAGCTGCAGTCTGAGAATTTATGGAGCATTCATTGTTCTCTCTGTATAGTTCACGAAGATATCGTAACAGTTTACTATCGAGTCTTATTAAATTTGTTATTTAAAGCTATTATAGGTACTTTTTCTATATTTATACTGTACTTATGCGTACCGAAAACACATACATAAAAATAATTACACAAACACTCTAATGTAGGGAAGAATTCATCCATTAAGTATCTATACTTGTATTTCTGCCTATCTAGGAATCAAACCTAAAACACATGCATGGTAATGACCACTGCGCTATTTCGATTGTTTACGTGAACGTGAAAATTTATTTTTTACATCAAGATTTTACTTCATATTACAAGTAGGGGTTCTAGCACCATTGTACCACTACAGTTTGCTAAAGTGATACATTTATTTATTTATACATCGAATATAACTAATATTCTGATAAGTAAAACTTGGACATGTGTCTTCACTGTAGAAGTGTAGCAAGCTCTTTTGTAAAAGTGTTTTACCTGGAATGCAAATACTGTTCAAAACAAGAACGAGTGAAAACAAAGTCTATGCAGGTAGAACCCGCAGACTTCAGACCAGCTGCTGTCTTAACTTTTAGCTCTTTGTACTTGCGACTGATATGACTCTTGATGTCCGATTACGTACATCGGCAAAGTGTATTCAAACACGAAATAGGCCATTAATTTAACTGATTAATAATAATAAAATAGCGCTTTCTATGCTCAAAGCCCCGCTACTAGGATTTTCACCTGTGTCGTGGGTGATATAGACACACACAAAGACGAGTGCACAAACATCCAGACCCGGAACAGAAATCTAAATTCATCATTCAGATGTCTGTTTGGCCAGCAATCAAACCCGGAACCCAATGCGAATCAGACCGGTATGTAGAGTCCTCCGCCACGCAGATTGTCATTAATGGCATTTTTACAGAGATTTTTATAAATGATCTCCCAAATTATTCCTATGAAGTAGTAACACATTCGTAATCGGTCTATGTTGAGATTTTCCTCTATCCGATGTTAATGGTTGCTTAAATGGTGTTAAATGATACTTAAAATGAATAAGGCAAAAATGTCTGCATGATATTTATATAGATAGTACGATATTTATATTTGTGTGTGTCGTACTTAGGTATGAGTATTTTACTAATGTGTAAATATCCAAAATTATAATTAATATGTGTGAAATTGCAGCGGCAAGTAAATTAATACCAGATGGACTTCATAACCAACATTGCAGTTTCTAAAAAATGTACACAAATTTTCACTCAGTTTGTTAGCTCATGCAAAATGGTTCAACTATTACGTTCACAATTTCTGAAAATTTCATATGCAAATGCGGGGAATATATTCAAAAGCAAAAATATGTTCCGTATGCGAGGGAATTTAAAATTTAAAACGGCATCAAGATGTGAAATACAGTCGTACGCTCGAACGATCGCCATAACAACGCAGCCGGATAACACTGCTCGAAGCGTACCGGAGTGAAAAGTGTGAAATCGGTATCGGACGAAAATCGGAGCGCATCGAATCGGACGAATAATATCGTACGATAATATCGGATCGCCACTCCACGATATTCCCTATTGCTTTTTATTTCGCCGAGTTTCGATTCACTGCGTCTTATTAAAGTAACTAAGTTTCTGCTTTAGTCTGCTACGTTTTCACATTTCATTTGTCACGGGGAAAATTTCATTTCATTAAGTTTATGCAGGAAATAGGTTGTAAAAAAAATGTCCAAGACAGGAAAGTTTTATTTCGAATTTGACTTTCGTTCGCTTTTTCTTAGTTCCAGTACAAATTTACAAACTCTTATTAAAAATTCATACGGCAGTTCTTGGAAAGGACTAACTTTGCTAATAATTTAGCTGGAAGAATAATTTCGTAGACATACGTGTATTAAGTTTAATGTTTAATGTGTTCAGAGTTCGGCTTGATTATACAAAACTTCATACAAATGTTATTATTGGTTCGATCATTTATTAGTCTTTAAGTAACTTCTAAATACTTCATCGATAGAAGTCATATTCAACGTATAGTTTTGTCAAAATGTTAATTGATACATATACATGCTAGAGCCCGCTAAGTGGCACTGAATCAGGCTTATTAACTTATTTTCAAAATATAGTGTGTTGTATAAATGTTAAAAAAGCCGCAAGTTAGTATTAAGTGGTTAGAACTTAAGTTAAGGACAACAGACACGGATCGACTGAGACATAGTGAAATAAAACCCACTGCGCTACCTAGCAGAAAGGACATCGTTTACTACGCCAGCTATTCTAAATTGTAAATCTTTGTAAATACAAAACTTTATCTGTTCCTAGCTTCGTGACTTAGATTCATTTGGTATATTACCAGCCATATAATTAAGAATAAAACAAAATTATCTAAATTAATATGAAGACTTATTAAGTACACCTAATGTACAATTTCCCGGCATGTGTATAATTGTACACTTTTTATTATATAGACTTAGTATACAAGGATGCAAATCACCTGACGGTAAACGGACATCAATAATCAACACCAGATAAGCTTAGAGTCTTACCTGAGGTTCGCCACAGATAGTTTAGTTCTACTGAGGATTAAGTTGGAATGTTTCATATAAGATTCGTTGTTAAACAAAAATAGATTTGGTGGTGGTGCCTCCGAACTACAAAGGGTTTTATTACGTTCAACATTCTTTATGATACCCGAAATATTCAAATTACTGGCAGGAATATTAAATTTCGTCGAAAATTCTACATTACAAGCGATAAACATTCTCGAGCTATGGCCATTTCTAAGAAATTATTGTAGCCAACCGTGAACCGTGATCTTTATTGTTTGCGTGAGAAAGTTTAAAACGAGCAATATAAATTCGTAGACGAGTTTTCGTGGGGTGAAAATCGCTTTATGGGTGTTAGATAGACTCCGCGTCGGCGAGGGGCGCGACTAGTTTTACGATCTGTAGTTTGTACGACTCAATTGTGTTACAGACCGGGGTCTTACAAACCCGACAAACCCATTAAAAGCCTAACCGGCAAATAATTTAAAAGTAATTGGGTTTTATGGCGACAAATAGATGGCGGGGCTTTGGGTTACTCGTCAAATAGTAATAAAGTCGGACATGAAAACGAGGCGTGATTTTCTGTTGAAGTCTAAGAAAAGTAAACTTATTAAAGTTTGTAATTGTTAATAATAATATAATAATCGGATTTTTCAGTCGTTGTTATTAGATCTTTAATATACCGCACTATTAGTTCTCGACGCCATAGTCTAAAACATTTTGTCATGTACCAAATTGAAACCAAATCATAATATACCTTACTAGGTGGTAAAACCAGTGTAGTTCGACCGGAAAAATACCACCGCCACACCTACATATTTCTAGCCGGAAGCAGATTTTGTATTTCGGTGGAAGGGTGTAATTGCCGGTCACTGTCTTAGTCCTCGGGAGTAACAACGCATTGTGATCGACTTCAGATAGAATCCCTCTTCTATATGAATTTGCCTACTGATGTCCATGTGCAGCAGTTACCACTTACCATCAGGTTGACTGAATATTCGTTTGCTATTTTAATCTGATAAAAAATACATAATTTTAAAATTTTTCATAATTAAACCGTTACCAACCGCGCACGGGTTCTACTGGCTGAGAGTGAAGTTTAGGCCATACGTTTGCAAGAATAAAGTTCCATAATAACAATCGCGATTACGTATAATTTCCAACGAGTTCCTTTCACTACGGATAAAGAACTTACGAATACATTACACGAATACGCCTCGTATTTGAAGGCTTGAAATATGAGCTAAAAATTTCAATCCAACAATGACATAATTGCAACACACGTACTCCGGTCTAGATAGGTCCATTCCATTACATTTAATAACGCTCTATTCAGAATAGACTCTAGAGACGGTGGCAAATCGCTCCTGGAAAATTAGAAAGGTCCGATGCATTAGATGCACCCCAGGTAGGAGGGGGAGGGTGGCTAACTCACTTATGCAGTAGGAGCGGTGACTGCGCGTTCGACTGATTCAATTTGAGCGTTTTATTGAGTGAAAATTGCTACAGACTGTACCCGAGTCTTTGGTGATAGGGATGTAACGGCATCCAGAGTAGATTGGACTGATTGAATGGAAATTAAATACGTCTTTGTAGGCTGGTCAATATAGTACAATATATAGGTATGTATTTAGTTCCTAGGTTATCTTATCTCTCGAGTTACTGAGTATATTTATTTTGTGTCGATAATAAAAGCTTTATAAGTCTACTGTTTGTTCATGTATAACGTTGTGTTAATTGGAGGTTTACTTATCAGACTGAAGTAGCAAACGACCATGCAGTCCACCTGATGGTAAGTTGTCACCGCCGCTCATGGGCATCTGTAAGCAACTTTATATAAAACAGGGGTTCTATCCGAAGTTTACAGATGAGTCGCTACTCCCGAGAATTAAAATGGTCACCTTATTTATAAGTGATCCGGAAAAAGGTGTGGCGGTGGTACCTCCCCAGTCGAACTACACTGGTTCTCCCACCAGATAAAGAGGCG
>MOOZ01000036.1:413349-423935 GCA_002930495.1 Cecropterus lyciades | reverse complement strand
AATTATTTATGCTACATTAAGTATTTATCTATGAACAGAGACTAAACTCATCATTCAGATGTCTGTCTGGCCGGGGATCGAACCTGGAACCCACTGCGTGTCAGACCGGTATGGTGATCGCTCCGCCACGCAGGTAATCAAAACTAGTATATATGGCGTATGATATTTACAATCAACAATAGATCCGTGGGAGCATTGACATCACACATAGAGTTTGTCTTGGACTTGCAAACAAGAGTCACAGAGAAAGATTCACAATACGGGCCCCGCGGCGGAAAGATATGAGCTTTATATTTGAACAGCAACAGTTATTTGCATTCATAAGTTCCGCTCGTAATTTATATGATTAGAGTGTAGAGCGAGTGCCGGCGCGCTGATATTGGTTTTGTCAGTCTAACTAGTATTTATGGTTTGGAAACTTTATTCATTGCTAGATGTGCGAAATGATTGCACACCAAATTGCACGACTTTATATAATTTTTATACGTTAATATTGCATATTTTAAAACAATATATTGATACACTTTTACCGTATCCGACACTCCTGAATATCATGCCGCTGTAATATAATTTTTTTTTCACTTCTGTCGTCATTAGCGGAGTGGCACTGTTTTCTTTTTCGTACCAACATTAATTTATGGAAGTCTGACAAAATATCCGATGGCACCTAGCAAACAACGGAGTGCACAAAACAATCACTGTTTTTTGTTTTTATCTATCGTTGCAAAGAGTGTCCGAGCAAAAATACATAAACATACATTGAACATTGCAATATATGAGGTTTGGAAAAAACGTAAGAAAGTCGTACTAGAGCACATCATACTTGGCAGTCTCTTTGTTCTATCGTTTTTGTAAATTTTAAGCGGGATGAAAAATCAAAACTTACGTCATAATGTTTAAAACAAAGTTGCAAAATCATTTTAACTTTTTTTGAAAATTAAATATATGCAAATAATAAAATGCGATGAAGGTTATGACACATTTTTCTAATTCCAATTCTGCCGTTATATTAAAACCTAGAAAATAATATTGCAAGAAATCCCGACGGCTAAGAACAATCTCATAAGGGATCGTTTTCACACAGAACCTTAAAAGACAGTCAACGACAAACTAGTTCCTTGTTCAACGTTCCCTAAGCCCTTAAGTTCCCTCAAACCCATCTTACGACCACGGGGAGAGTGGATCTGTTCTTTGTTAGAAGTCTATATCGCATAGTTATAGTAGCGCTTAGTAAATACGACGCTAGGACTATATAGGTAAAGGGTACTGACCGAGCATTATTTCATGCAATGGAAACAGCAAACATTTTTTTTTATAATATGGAAGTACCAAACGAGCATGCTATCCATCTGATGGTAAGTGGCCACTGCCGCCCATGGACATCTGTAATCAACTCCAGAAAAGATCAATCTTACCTGAGGTTAGCTACAGATGCGTCGCTACCCCCTAGGACTAAGTTGGAAAGCGTCAGATAAGTATATCTCCCTTACCACACCGTTCAGACCAGAACGCAGCAGTGCATAACACTGCTTGCACAGAAATGGGTGTGGCGGTAGTGCTTCCGGAGTCGAACCACAAAGAGTTCTACCACCTTCACAAATAGATGCTTTCATATGTCCATAGACTATAGTGAACACGTATCATCAAGTGGACTATAGGCTCATTTGACAGCGATAAACACTTTAAATTTTTTTAGAAGTTACATTCTTAATTCTTATTGATACTAGAAATAAGGTAGAAGCTTGAATTTTTTCTACACATATCGTAATCCTTTTAATGAACATCGAATTGCTCGAAGCGTTAATATCGTTTGCTTCGATTGGACAGATTTTTACAGCGTTCTCAATGGTTCGTACTTCAAAAGTAATTCTAAAATTCTTTTTCAATAGAACTCTCCAGGCGATATCTCCACAGCTCGTTCGTTTCATGGTTTTATAAGGATTCATTTTATTAAAGCATTTAACGCTTCTTATATAAAATGTTTTTGTACGAAGTATAGAACTCTAGCTAGCAATGTAAATTGTAGATAGAAGACAGAATCTATATGGATTACTAGTTGCATGCGACTTTATACGCGTAGATTATAGTATAAACATTTAACCCGTATTTAGTCCCCTTGGAGTGAAATATTAAAAATATTTTCTTAGTGGCTGTCTAAAGACGTGGTAAGGGAAATATACTTGTCTGTGACGTTCCGATTTAGTCGTCAGGGGTAGCAACGTATCTATGGCTAAGCTCAGGTAAGACTCTGATTTTATCTGAGGTTGATTACAGATGTCTATGGGTAGCAGAAACCACTTACCATCCGGTGGACAGCATACCCATTTGTTACTTCCATATGTTAAAAAAATAGCACTACGATAATTAATTAGGAGGAAATAAAGTAAGTGGCCAAAACGATCGTGAACATCGAACCTTAGAAGACCGTCATAAATCTAGTTGGTCTAGATAGAACTTCATTCTATGGCACCCTGAATTTAACACAGGCCAAGTCGCATTTTGTTAATGGTTTAAATGAAGAATTATTTAATATATACAACATTGTTCAGTTAATTTACAGACAATGGCTATCTTTTCCTAGGTCTTCCTGTTCTTTATTTTGTACTTCAATTATCAATTCTAATCTTTGGAGTTATTAGAACTGCAGAATTCTCGAAGAAATTGTCGTAATTATCTAATTTGCCTACTGTGTTTTATTGTTGTATTCATGCGCAGTCTAATTAGCCCCGCTGGCTAAAGGCTAAGCATTTCTATAATTTAAGACGTATGTAAGCGAGGGATAATTTTATGAGCCATGAATAAAGTTCATTAAAAGCTTAATGGGTCCCGCGATGTATGCAGCGAGCAAAAAGAACAAGACATTATTACCCGAGCTCATTTTCTTTCGAAAGCCACGGAACCAAAAAGGTTCTATAAACAGGCGAGTAATAAGCCGCAATATAATCCTATTCAAAATTTCACAGCATGACCGGAAGTCGGCGGCCGGAAGGGAAAGCGGCCGGCAGATGGCGCTGTTTCCTCTTATTGCTGACCGCGCCACAAAGCCCACCGCTTTATATTCTAGACAACGTTATTCCAACTTGAATCACACGAAAATAGATCCTTCCAACCAGATGTAGGGCTACTATGAACGCAAATATAAAATTGTTAGGCTCTTGAAATGAACGCAACTAGTTTACAATGCAAATTTAGGTGTTCGTCGGATTCGCATTAAAATGAGCTTTATTGTCTCGAGATTGGTGTTACGGCATACGTGTGGTGTTCATGGGAGTGTTTAAAATATGCAAGTAGCTTGGAGACGGGAGATTTGCGAGTGGCGTTGATTTAATGGAATTCGTGGAGACAACGAAACCTTTTTAGACCGACGGCTGCTCGCCGACGTCCCGTTGTAAATCGTGTTGTAATTCTTTATTACTATTGCATACTTATTAATACTAGTGTTTATCTAATAGCCGAAATTAGATAACAGTAAATTTTTCATTTCATTTTGATAGCATTAACGTTCAAAATAAGGTTGACAAAGGAAAAGGAAATATTCTTGTTTTACTTTGCTTGTACAAACATAAGTAAATACTGTTAATCTGTATTTATTAATACTTATTAATTAAAATTAAAATTGAGCAGGTTTTTGTTTTGTTCTCATAATTCAAAGATGGCAGAATACATATCATTAGAATATAGTAGTTATTTTACATAGTTGCGTTTAGTATATGTATGATTAATCTGTACAGAGTATTATACGACACTCAAACAATTTTACGTTTACGAAAATCCCACCGATTCTATTTGATCATGCATAGAATAAAACGTGATTCATTTTAGTTTAAAAGTAACTTTTTTATCAACTCCAAAAATAAATTTTCATAAAATGTCTAGCAATCTTAAAATACAAATTCGAGTGTCGAAATTAAAAGCTTCAAATCCCAAAATATGGGTGTTACATCGAGCACTCTACAGCTGAGTGTAACGACACCTCGTAGCATTATATGTGTATGACATATTTATATGAGAGCTCTCGGCTTCCCCGGGGCACCGTAGCGCGTTACGTCGTAGGCTTTCACGTAACCGCTACGAGCTACGAGAAGCGTAGTAGTATGGAGATATAATTGATATTTTTTTTTAATATTTATTTTATACGCGGTTTACCAGAAATTTCTCAATTTCCTAGGTGGTAGAACTAATGTAGTTCGCCCGGGGATGTACCACAGCCACATCTATTTCTAGCGTGAAGCATGTGTTTGTTTGCTACTTCATTCATATAAAAAAATAACAAAAATAAAAAATATAAACCAAATAGTATAGAGCTACACTACATCGACACTGATATCAAGTGTTTATAAGGGTGTCTACGGCGTAGTTTTCCAGTAGTCATGAAGTCCATTGCTAGATATAAGCCTCCCCTAATGGGGGTTATTACCAATAGTCATCGTACCTGGTATGCGTGTTGGTGACCGCAATTGATGTCCATGATACACAGAAAAACGCTGCTGTCCACTTGTCCGTCTATCTGACCTGTCCATGAATTTAGTACCTTAGTCGCTTCTTACGAAACCGTCACCGTCACCAACATGCTGATCACCGATACATTTTATTGTAATGGTACATTTAGTTGCCATATGAGTGCCAGCACAATTAAAGGCGACGACAACATGCAAAACATCAACATTATCAATATCAAAAATTAATATGATAAAAAATGATAGCCGACAATTGAGCAAAAAAAAAAAATATTTATATTAACAAGTCATAAATTTAATATATTTTTTTGAAAAAGTCACGTTGTTATGTATTCCGCTACTTCTTTTTCGTAAAGCAAATGCTTCATGATTTTTTTAAGTTAATTTTGTTATCGTTGCTAGTTAAGTTATCGTCACATCACCATTGCTATTTTTATTTTCGCATTTTTTATTATTACTTTCCTGTTAAAATTTTAGGCAATAATGTTATATCGCTTGGCACAAGTATGATGAATGCTAACACATACAACCCTTTTATATTTTGAAGAATCAAAAATATTTTTCACCAACAACTAAAGTGCCGTGTCTACATTTCGCAGATGGCGTGCGGTCTCAGCTGATGGGAGCAGGTAGCTCCAATATCTGTGATGGAGTACTTGTTACGCACACTCAGGGAAAACACTTTCAAATATTTAACGCTAAAAGAACAACGCATGACTCTATGTTTACGTGATACGTTTTTTAAGGCAAACGCAAAAGTAGTTAATGCAATGAGATAATTTGTTTGTATAAGACGGCTTTATTTGAATACCTTTGGATAAGGTCTAAAGATAAATCGAATTATTTTATAATTCGACTGAGTACCCCATCAACGGGATACTTAGTATCCTATAGTTGCGAATAGGTAAAATATTATATCTGATCTTACTAATATTATAAATGCAAAAGTTTGTTAGGATGCATGTATGTTTGTCTGCCACGCAAAAACTTCGATTGTCGCTGAAATCTGGCTTGCAGATAATTTACGATTCAGATTAATACATGTGATACTCATTATAGAAAAAAATAATACAGTAACTAATATATTATAAAATATAGCTAATAGGAAATATAATATGATACCACCTGTGCCAAATATTCTTACGGGAAAGCCTCCCCGGCTGTACGTCAATATTCGTAAGCTGTTACTTTGTGCGAAGGTGTCGGCGCGTTCCCGCGTGTAGCCCGCGGCGCCACTACGGGCAACACCGCGGTTTTCGCGTGTTCAATTACGTCGCCTCTTGACAATAGTGGAATAAATAAGTAATACCTACTTAATATATACAATAGAATTATAGTTTTCGTTTTTACAAATGTATTGCATTACGGTTTTAACTAGGAATTAAATATTCGAGATAACCATCTTAGACCTGACAAATAGCAAAACTTCTATGGTTGATTTCAGGTAGAACTCCTGTTGTTCTCTATTGTTGAGGATGTAAAGTTTGTAACAAATGACCATAAGTAGTAAGCACTTATCAACAGATAGATTGCATACACAATAACTACTTTAAAAAAAAAGTATGAAATTATACGGCTTACGAAATGATACCTTTATTGCCTATCTATGTAGCTTCTATGAAATAAAGTTTTCGAATTAAATTTTTAATGTAATTAGTCCTGCGGGATCCACTTTAATAGTTTGGATGTTTTTTTTTAGTTATGATAAAGTTTAACTTACTAAGTTGTTTGACATTTATCTCACAAAATAGTTTTGACATAAATAATTAAAAACAGCACAGCTGCTATGAAGCTAAAACCAGAAAAAAAACCTTAGAAAAAACCTAAAAAGCTCATAATATCTCTATAGTTTTAAATATACCTGATACACAAAGCTTTAAAAAGCAATTCTTTAGAAAAGTTCAAAGGTGCTCGTATCCCGATTTGCTTTCCTAAATAATGGCGTACGTACTCTCCGGCCGCGGCTCCATTCGTCCGTCTGTACCGCTGATTGCAACTTTGTTCTCTAACTTTACGTGTTTTAATCTTATTTGCTTTAGATTGTAGACTTAGGGAGCTGTTTTAGTCTTTTTGGTAATAAACAGCTCAGAAATGGACGAAGTTTCGCAAACAAGTATTCTGGGAAGCAAATTTTTAATATTATGCTCAAGAACCCAATCGGAATTATAAATTTGATATCCGAGTAAAAAAATTAAAGGTTCCTCTTAATAAGAAACTCACAGATTTTGTAATTTTACCTGGTATGCTAGTGGAAATCAAATTTGCTTTGTATGATGGTTTATGGTACACGTTAATATTTATAATGACACGATAATTACATTTTAACGTAATAATCAAATCAAACGAGATGGTAATTTATTATACATCTTTCAATGGACATCCGTAAATCCGTAGTTCGATATTATCTTTATCGGGTTTAATCTATCGGAATACGATGTGATGTTGGATTGGATGTTATGAAATCTGGCGAAAATGTGTTAATGTACTTCACTAATTTAATACTACATTGATGTAACAATTTAAACAAATAAATAATTGAAATTAAATAATCCATATCGATTTTCATATTAGCTGAAATTTTCTAATATCTTAAAAATCTATCTCTCTGTATGGCTATGGCTTGTAAAATTTTATATGTTAAATACTGCAACGTTTTATGTAAGACATTACAATTAAAAAAGAAATAAAAAATATTGCATACTATAATTACTTTTTTTATAGTACGGAAGTAGCAAACGAGCATGGACATCTGTAATCAACCCTAGGTAAGATCAACGTCTCACCTAAGATTAGCCACAGATGCGTTGCTACCCCTGAGAACTGAGATGGAATGCCTCGGAAAAGTATGTCTCCCTTACCACACCCTTCAGACCAGAACATAGCAACGCATAACACTGCTGTTATTAGGCAGAAATAGGTGTGGCGGTGGTGCTTCCGGTGTCGAACCACAAAGAGTTAAATTTTGATTGAACTTGTATTTAGAAAACATTAGAACATAATCCTTACGGTTTACCAAGCTATACATAAACAAACACCTGCAAGTCGAACAAAAACACGATTTAGGATTAAATTATTTTTAATCCTGTTAAGGGACTACAGCCTTCGTCTCATCGTCTAAGGTAAACATTGACTAAATAAGATTTGCACCAATTATTTGAGGCGGATTTTTAAAAAACTCTTCATTATTTCGTAACCCCAGGGGATTGAGTTGACCCATTTACCTTAATTATTTATCATATTATAAATTTATTTATAAGGTCTGTTTATTTATAAAACACGCTGAAGTTATTTTTAAATATAAATCGTTTAATCACACTTATTAAAAATTCTTTCACTGCCACGAAAATGTCGTAGAACAAAATAATAAGTGTAACCAGGGAGGTACCATTGTCACCCCTATTTAAGCATGCTACTAGCATTAAGCTGTGTTGCGTTTCGGTCGAAGGTTGTAGAAAAGCATAATCAAGAGCTGCCCTGCTCTATGAAGAGATGATTAATGATTACCAATGTCAATTGTTAGTTTATCACACGGTGGACTGCATGCTCGCTTGCTACTTGAACCATACATATAGTAGATTAATATTAATAAAATTTTACCTATCTCAAATCATGGAAAAGAAAAAAATATACTTTATATATTTTATTTCACTGTACAATTTCATATTATATCTTGTCGCGAGATTTTCCTGATTAGATTTATTTAGATCTAGGTCTGTGATTTCCAGATCTATTCTCGCAAAACAAAACGATGGGTTTGACTACAGCAAAGTTTTTTTTTTGCACTGCAAATATTTTATCAAATAGCTCACATCCCATTTATATTTCTAACTCTGAGAATAATTAGAATGGAACTTACTATGAATAAAGCAAATGATACGTCACACAAAATTATATCGAACAACTCATAACATCCTTCACAACGAAATAATAACAAGGAAATTGCAAGTCAACCCGCCTATAATTTTACTAATCCTGACATCCCCAGGAGTCCCCACGACCGTCGACACGGGACCCCTACTTGTGGCTGATAAAAAATTCTGGAGGTTTTTCGTTTTCATCACTTAAGCGACGAATATTTTATCGGAACAAAGGGTTCTGAGAGACAATGGTCTACGTAAGATCCGAGGAACTCCGTTTTTTTTGCACGCCACACCAACAACCACTTAAATTGTCTGTGACCTTCAAGGGCTATTCCTGCATTATGGTAAAAGGGTAATTATGAAATCTCCGTTATATCACTCATTTTAATTAAGAAAAATACAAGATTTTAGGAAACCATTCAGTACCTTAAGTATTTGCTTGGGAGATGACTGTTTCTTAGACAAACATTTTAGGCTAAAACGTTAAACTTAAAAAGTATTATTTACGTCTGAAATATGTCTGAAGTCGGAAGGGTCAAAACATAGGAGTTATATTATTACTGATGTAAGTTATTTGTAACTCAAACGATATGTCACACTCGTATGTATAAAAAGGCAAAGACAAAACATTTCAGTTCTTTTTTCTCTTCTGTTTGTTCTTAAATAGCTACTAACTAGCTTAAAATTTATAAACATATATTATGGAACATGTTGGATATTTTTATATTGAACAATCATTATGACCGAATTTCGACCACTGTGTACAACTAAATCAAGTACAACCGACCACGTACAATGAAATCAAGAATACACAACGGAGGTGAATATGTCTTACCAAAATTGTAATGAAACCAAATCAGGGGAGGCCAGCCCGCAGTGGATTACGGCATCAGTGGCAATACCAGGGGTGACCAACCGTGTTCTGCACGCAGCACACGTGCGCTGCAATTTGGAGGGCGCCCTAATGAAGTGGGGTTGCGAACCCCTGTTTTAGGCTTGAGTATAGGGATAGCTAGAGATATACTTGCAATAACAATCATAGTTTGAAATTCATGTTTTAAATGTGAAAATGACTATTGTATGTTACATTTTTTTTGGAAGATTATTATAAATCATTTACTAGTAACATTGTTAAAAATACTAAAACAAAAAGCCCGACTGCTTAAAACGATTTCTTGTTCATAACGATACATTTAATTTAACGCTTAGTTGGAGTTTTTCTATAGTCCAGTAAAACTATAATATATATATTTCGAATGGTCTATTTACTAGCTTTCATTTGATATCCCTATTGTCACGATATTAAAAAAGTCGTCACTCTCCCCCCTTTTCCCCCTATTTGCAGGCGCCATTTTTATAAATCATATAGCCTATGTCACTTTCAAAACTGAGATGATTCTAATGATATGTCAAACGTCACAATCCGTCAAGCCGATTGGGCTGTAGAGTGAGCCAAAGAAATGGACATATGTATGTATGTATGTAATATACATATATACATACATACATACGCTCCAAAAACATTACCCTTCTTCTGACGTAGTCGGGTAAAAATAAAGTATATGAATTCATTGTACGCGTAATATTTACGTTGTATTTTTAAAATCTTAATATATATAAATTACGTGTCACGTTATTTGTCCGGGGTAAACTTTGGAACTCCTGAACCAATTTCAATCAAATTTGCAGACCGTGTGCAGTTTGATCCACCTGGAAAGATAGGATAGTTTTATATATACGCGCCGTGTTGTTTGTCTGCTATGGACTCCTAAACTACTAGGTATATAGTATAGGTATATAACCGCGACCATGTCTTAATCTGTTGGGTGGTATTTTTGTAGATGCTTTTACGGTTCCGTTCCCAAAGGTAAAAACGGGACCCTATTACTAAGATTCCGTTGTCCGTCGGTTTGTCTGTCCGTCTGTCTATCAATAAGCTCTATCTCGTGAACCGTGATAGGCAGACAGTTGAAATTTTCACAGATGATGTACTTCATTTGCCGCTATAACAAAATATACTAAAAGCAGAATAAAATAAATACTATCAAATTATAAATGTTTTTTTTTTTGGTGCTCGATATTAATAACGGCAAAAGGTAGACGCTTCAAATATTCACAGTATATTTAGTTCTATATTCATTTTTAAAATAAGTAATGAAATCAAAATGAAATAAATATTTAACGGGGGCTCCTATACAACAAACGTGATTTTTTCTCGTTTTTATAGAAAATGGTTCGGTACAAGAGGAGACATTGATTTAAAAAAGAA
>MOOZ01000036.1:360606-372849 GCA_002930495.1 Cecropterus lyciades | reverse complement strand
AACTTTGTAGATTTATTGAGGACCGATGACAATACACTAATTTGATAAAATTATTCCATTTTTCAATTTGCAAAATATGATTTTTTTACAAAATTGTTGATAACTTAACTTCAGCAAACTCGATTCTCATCAAACTTGGAGTTGACCTTTAATATTTAGTATACAATGATATGATAAATGATAAAAAATAAACCTTCAGCTCTTTAATCTTTATGATGCAGGAGTACTGCCTGCCTAGCCCGTGAGAGTTAGCTATTTTTTGTTAAAATATATTTGTAATAAGGATCCTAAACAAAAATGGTGAAAGAGTTGACATTTAATTCCTTAACCCTGATGATACAAGTATACCTACTACCTAAAGTATAAAATTTTGGCATTTGGAGCTTTCATTAATACAAATACATAAATGTTATTTAAACGTTTATTTGTGATGTAATGTTTATGTAATATTGTGTTTCATTAATTAACAATCAACATGTTTTGTAATAAATCTATTCCGGACGAGTTACTACTTAAAACTAACATAGCAAATATTAAAAAAAAAAACATGTTTACTTCTTGTAACTGAAACATAAATTTTTAACAATATTTGCAGGTACAAAGAATCAAGAAAAGTATAAGGTATCAGGTGTTAAGTAAGTCAAAGGGTATTGTGGAACTTATTTGTGCCTTATAAAGAAGTAAAGCTGTGTTCAGGATTCTACTATTTACCAAAACATATATTTTGCACGGTTGTTATTGAACGTTCTAATGTCAGTTGCTACTGGCTCTGTTCGAAAATAATTTAATATATGGTTAAGGTCTGCATCATCAGGATTGAAGAGTTGAAGGTCAAATTTTTCATCGTAGTCTCTGCTTATCAATATATTATTGGTATAGAACTCTTTTTGGTTCGTCTCCGGAGGCACCACCGCCACACTTATTTCTGCCTAATAACAGCAGTGTTATGCGCTGTTGTGTTCTGGTCTGAAGGGTGTGGTAAAGGAGTCCTCAGGGGCAGCTAAAACATACAGTCGAATTGAGAACCTCCTGATATTTTGAAGCCGGTTTATAATAAAGAAAACGTTATTATAAGTTTAGTAACTCTTAAGAAAAATCTATTAAATGCATCTTAAAATACTTACAATTAATGAGGTGTTTATTTGAGGAGGTAGTTACATCTTCCGAATATTATTCATGCTGTTTCAAAAATATTAAACACTAGCTGCGCCCCGCGGTTTTACCCGCTACTACATAAGAAAAAAAAACAAACAAACATGCGTGATGTTATATAGCTTAACTTAACTATCCAACACAAAAATATTTTTCTCAGCTTTATAATATTAATAAGTAATACAAGTATTAAATGTACAAACGATTACTTATTTAAGTTGAATTGAACGCGCCAAACATGACCGATCACAGCACGAGAATACCCAAATGCAGTTTCGGCTTCGGTCGTAGTTTTTTGTATCGTGTAGAAACTCGTTTTGTTTTCCGATACTCGACCGAAACCGAATCCGAAACCGATTGTTCGGTCGGACACTACTAATAATGTTACCACTAACGCCATCTGTTGATGAGTTTCTGAACCTCATATGTTCATGTTACTTTTCGACATTTCACAACACATTTCAGAGCATGTAATATTTGCTTTTTAATAAATAAATAATTCACATGTAATATAAAGTAGTCTACATTTAATCCGTGGTAATATTTTCTATATAGCAAATTACATAAATGTGAAAATTGCTACACAAATATTGTATAAACAATAATCTTCGAAATAATGCAATTAGTTACTAAGATATCTGAAGATCGTCTATCAGTTAAAAGCTATTATAAACAATAAAATAACTTATTCAGTGTGACTCTGAAACACTAATTAATATACAAAAAGTGTGCGTTGGCCGGGAATCGAACCCGGATCAACTGCTTGGAAGGCAACTATGCTGACCATTACACCACCAACGCGCTGTTCTTACATTTCAAATTTAATGATTTTACGAGATACCATTTTTGTCAAAATTCGTTTATAAACAGAAATATTACCCTAGAAAAGGATGTATTTATATTACAACTCTAATTTATACTACAGGAAAACTAACATTACTACTTAACAAAACACAGCTCTCTTAGCTAGGGGACAATAAATACAACGTCACATATTAAACCAAGCTGTATTAATTTAAATAATCGAAAATATATTCACAGTGTATGAATTGAGGTAACGTTTAGTTATTATTACATTAAAAACCATTAACTCTATCAAAATTTCAATTCAAAGCCTAAATTAACTGGGTCAATATTTATGAAGACTAATAATGAAAACTAAGTCTTTACAAAATTTAAGGTATTAAATTTCCGTAAAAATATTTTTTACTTTTTAACACAGCATAAAAAATTCATTACACACCATAAAACAGCTAATCTACACTAATATATAAAAAATAAATGGTATGTCTGTTTGTAACTCAATCACGTAAGAACCACTGGTTCGATTTACATGACTTATTTCATGGATGGATGGACCTCTACTCAACTCAGCTAGGTTTAACTTGTTGGCCAACTTTTGATTTCGATATTTTGCACTATTTAAAGATAGCGACTATTTTTATGTTCCGTACCGAACTACGCGTAAAGCTAGTTTTACATAAGTTTAGTTCACAGTGATACATAAAGCAGGCAAGAAAGTATTATATTTGTTGTAGATATATGTCTGTATTTGGGCTATTAACAAGTCGATAACGAGCGGAAAAGACCACTTCAACGTACAATTTTGACGATGTATTCACTAAAAAATATTCGACCGGTCAATGCCTTGAAGTGCGTTTATACACTTAGTCTTTTTTTCTCGTATTAGGTAAATTTTAATAATTCTTTAACGTTTATTTACTTTAATTATACTGACTCTACTCCGTCATGCTAAAATGACAATTACATGGTTCGTTTCGTTCATCGCTTTCGGATTCGCCAAAACTTAAAGTTTTACACGAGCTACGAAGTAAAATTGTCAGCGTGGTATAGTTCAGAAAGTGGTACGCGTCATCTTGTTGTAGCGCGAACATCTGCTTTCGTAACGCATTTTCGTTTCATCGAGTTACAAATCTGAAGAAGTTTCACTTCAAAAAACTATTGTTACTGGAAACTGTGAACAAAGATAAAATTGTACTTTAGGTTAAATATAATATTTGATTAGGATGTAGAGCAGATTTGTATATACAAGCAAATAACGTAACACATTTATATGGGAGGTGCCCATCTTAGCCCTCGGGAGTAATCGACTTCATATAGAACTGTTCTACATGTAGTTGCTTACAGATGATTATAGGCGGCAATAATCACTTCCCATTAGGTGGACTTCATGTTCGATTACTAATTCAGTCTGATTAAAAAATACTAAAATACTATATAGCCTGTATTTGAGTATGTATTCATAAATTACTAACCTAGCAATATGTATTTTGCATCTGGTAACACAATCTTGTTCGAACCGGTTACCTGGTTCTCTATAATCACACCTTTAACCCGTTATCAGTTAGTCGAACACCGAATAAACACGATTACAAATCACGACAGATCGATAAAGCGTTGTTTGCGCTGATAATCCGGCTCTGAACGGCAGGATTATTTCCTTTTGCTGGTCTGCTACTCCACTGTTTGCTAACACGTGTATACATATACACCGATAACTTATCTAACAAATCAGTTCAAATTTACACCCATATTATTATTTGGGTAGGTACATGCTTGATACGTAATAAATTCTTGTTCAGGGATTTAAATTACCATGTCATTGGGGTCACGGTCAGCTCTTTCGAAGCATATCCATATTTGAATAAAAATAGTGTCTAAAAAGTGCCTAGATAGTTTTTAGGCGACTTTTTTGTTAGATGCCTTTTGAAGTTTAACTTGATTTTTAACATAAACGTTTATTCTCAAAATAATAGCAACATATAAGGAAGCCATGAATTATAAGTTAACTTTTTTCGACGTCGATAAATTTTAGTCTTAGTTCTTTTTGAGATACCTATCTGCAATTAATTGTTAACGTTCTGCAATAAATCGTAGCTGTTCTAAGAAAATATCTTATATAGGTACATTTTAACTGGTTTGGTAGTTAAACATAATATTCCCGTATGTAAAACATAGGTCATGGACGTATTTGTCGACAAATTTAGGAATTTATTTGTTTTGATACACCGCTGTCTCCGTACATTAATACATTAAAAAAAAACTTTTTTTTCGCCGACCGCTTCAAAAAGCTATGCCCATGATATAGCTATAGATACATGTTTCTGAGAGGAGCTCGTTGGAAAAAAACAACCGTAATTGAGATGCAAGCTACTTTGCCGTGCAAGTTCCTCAACGACTATGTAGACGTCTCTAAAAATAGTTTCATTGAAATGTTTGATGTTCGCGAAAACAAGACAAGAGATCCTTCCGGCCTAACCCTTTCACTTCAAAGGACTTTGTTTTTGTAAAGTAAGAGAAGAGGCTACGTTCGCGGAACTCGATGGGTAGATGACAATACCACTCGAATAAGGATGCTAATTAAAAAAACAGTAAACGTCACGTAACCGTTGAATATGAAACGAATGTTCCGATGCGATCTGTCCGCGGTTATGGCACAAAGGAATCAATTAGCCGCTGCGGCGCGCCGCGGAAAGACAACGGTATTGCACTCGCAACGCTTACGCCCTTCACCGTATCCGTGGCTTACCTTCCCGCGGGCTAACCAACTGATAGACAGGCCGTAGTTTTCTCAACTAAACGAAATATATGGCACTGTTGAGTAGCTGTTCTTTCCAGGGCTGGCGTTACTAAGACCAAAAGACGGCCAATCTCCCCATTGACCGATATGCATAGATTATTCTGGTGCTTATCGTGGAATTTCAAGGAAGAGCAAGATGCATTTTACCAGAGTGTTGGGCTCAAAGGGTGGATTGGACCTTTAACGTAAATTGAAACATAAAAATCATAGTATTTACGAACGGCGAAATAGATAATGACGTAACGTGACATAAGGTGAGGTGGCTTTATGCGTAAGAATTGTTTACATTTCAATGATTTGTTGATAGGAGAAAAGAATATGTTGCCAGTGATTCCCATGAAGGATCCAAGAATCCACTGGTAATTACCTACCTGATGCAGCCGCAATTGAAGCACGAAAATTTATCATCTTTAAAAATGAGTTACGGCATTCCATACGGCGAACCTTCGTCCTATTTTATTTAAATTAGCTTAAGATTTTTTTTTAACTGCAGAACCATAACGTTGCATAGACAACTCGTGCGTCACATATAGAAAAGCGAGTTCTAGCGACAATTTGTGGCAGTTCTAAAATGTTCGTCATTGTGACGTTGTCTCACGAGTTTGGCCCTCGTCGGCCTCGTCTCTTTGAGGCGCAGATCAAAGCACACGCGCTTCTATTAGCCCTGATTACAGCGGCGCACTCGAGGCGCCTCCCTGCCTCGCCTCGCATTGTCTCCCCGCGGCCTACGGGTTAAGATGCCTTGTAGCACCATTGCAAGTTTAATTAGCTCCGCCATTGCTATCATACACACTTTTTGAAGTTTTCCGGATCGCGGATGCCGAAGGGTGCAAACATGTCGGGGCGCAACCCAGCCAATGTTTGACGGCCCATTTGCTGATGCCTCGCGAAACAGCGTCTCGTGTTATTGGTTTGTTTACATCTGGTTACAATTTACATGCGAAGAAGGTATCATAAAGAATAAGGTGATTGTTATATGTTACGAGAATTGATAATGTTTCAATTTGTTGCGATAATTGTCTAACACAAATATTTCAACAATGTAATTTGTTTTATTTCTTCTATAATATAGATGGTGCAAACGAACTTGCTTTTTACCTGATGGTAAGTGATCACTGCCGATCAGTGTCCGTGGATCTGTTATCAACCCCAGATAAGATCAGAGTCTTACCTGAGGTTAACCACAGATGCGTTGCTACTCCAGGTCACTGAGTCGGATTGCCCCTGATAAATATATGTATCATCCTTACCACACCTTTCAGACCAGAACACATCATTGCTGTTATGAGGCAAAATTAAATTAAAAAATAAAGTTTCTCAAAATAAACTGAAACTTTGGAATTCCTACTAAGCTTATACGTAGATATTATTTTTGCGTAGCGTTAATAAAGCAAAGGTGTTCAGTTTAAATTAGCTAACATTCTAATTATGTACATATGAATATCATATATAATTTGTAACTGGTAAATTCCTTCTCAGATAAAACTGTTACTCCAAATGTTATACCTACGATGTTAAAATTCAAATAACAGACTCATAGATCAAGTAGATCGTTTAATCTCAGTAACATTTGGTCCCAAGCATTGCAGGCATTACATTAAAACCCATAAATACCATAGTACGACTTGAAAACAAACAGCGACGAGTCAACGAGGAACCATTAGGCCGTCAGCGAGGCAGTTCACAGCCATTTGTGTCGAAAGGAAGCTAACCGATGGAATTATTGTGTTCTCCAGTTATTTAGTCAATGCATGATGATGAGCGTAGCCATGTGCCACGTGGAGTAACCAGGTGGTAGGCGTTTGAACGGATTGTCCTGATATTTTGTGGAAGCCACAACTCCACGTGACTCGATTGCAGCGCACTCATCGCCACTGTTTAAAGAAGCTAAGCTCGTATTACTATTTAAAATTTGGTACCTAAGGCAAGACAGATTACATACATGACATTAAAACCTAATCTTCAGGATAGCAACACACCTGTGACCTAAAATTCTATATCTATTCCTAGTTTATAACAACATTGATTTGTAATTTATTTCGTAGTGTCGTAAGGTTATCCACTTAGACTAATTCTTGACGACTAAGATGAAATCTTAGTCTCAAGGGTCAGTGATCATACTCAGGTACGATTCCTACTCTACTCAACATAACAGATGTACCTACCTATACTTATGAATGGTATTTGCCACTCATGTTCGTTTGCTACTTGTATCTGTAATATTGGAAATTGTACACCAAAATCTTCAACTACGTTTTTTGTACCATTTTGTCCCAACACTGGCCCAGGCCTTGCTAGCCTGTTAACCCTACGCGTAGCTGTCAACGAGGGAGCGCGCGCGCAACTGTTCAAACAAACTCAATTAAAATATGATTGCCGGTAAATGTTCGGCGGCGAGCTGAAATCGCGACTTGACAACTTTATGCCCGGGATACGATGTAATGGGGAAGAGGAGCATAATCTTTCAAGATATATCTATCTCCTTAATTACAAATATTGTCGATAACAGTTAATGGTTTTGTATTTATTAGGTTATTTTATAATTAAAAGAAAATAGCAAACAGAAAATTAGTTTTAACAACATTTCTTAGCTACTAAAGCTAAAATTGTGTGTAGGTAACTGTAGTTCAAAAATTTGGCAAGGAAAAAGTTAATAACTTATTATTTTATTAAGAGAGTTGACTACAATTTGTCCAAGACGTAAGCACATTTCGCAAAATCAATATCTGCAAATCGGAACACCAGCTTTTTTCCGTTTTCCTCTTTATTTTACGGTACGAAATGAGCGTAGCAAATGAAGTACAGGAAGTAATTACTGCTCAGCAAATGTCCCCCAAATCTCTCCCAGTCGTCGTCGCGTCTTAAATCTAATTCTTTATTTCATTTTCTCAATCGGAATCAGCTCATTCGGCCGTATGAAAACGAAAATAAATTGGAAAAATATTACGCTAGCTTTTCCTGGGCCAAAAAACTCTAAGACTTTCAATTATTTGTTCAACTAAATCGCAATTCCGTTGTGTGTACAAAAAGTTAATTTAAATTTCAAAATGTGGCCGTCCACCATCTTGTATAACATAATCATATATGGCCGCCATGTGGCGTGTGCGTTCGGTATCTCCGACCGCACGTCCCTGGAACGCTGACGGGGTGCAATTTCCGAACTGTCACTCAGCGAACAGGGTGGCTGCACTTCCTGTCACTAAATTCTAACCGGTCTTCATGAGAGCAAGTTATCCTACAGTTTAAAATCAGCGCTAGAACACAACAACTCCCATACTGCGTGCAGGAAAATCAATTTTATGAACGACACGTTAGAGTTTATTAACATTAGATGGTATGATGGTGCACATATCAGTTTGCTCATCGTTTGTGCAAGAACATTGCTATCTAAACTCTAATGTTCAGTGGATTTCAGCAGGAATTACAGGCGATACTGCATCGGTTAGATTTGAAACACATTCTAATTGCAAAATACAGAACACACTATTCACGATGTGGACGAGTTACGAGTTAACTGAGTTCGTACGTACGTTCGCAATTTATTCCATGCATTTTAGAGATTCGACTGCTCGAAGTAGAAATGTTCCGAAACTAGTTTTCGAAACGTGGGGTAAAAATAAAATTTGATGCAAATACTTTAATAATAAATGCTGCCTTGTAACAACAGTTTTCTTATGATTTTATAAAATTACGTTACAATAAATTTTAGAGAAAAATAAATTTGAAGTTGGCAAAAAGTTATCGCCCCCGGGTGGGCTCGAACCACCAACCTTTCGGTTAACAGCCGAACGCGCTAGCCGATTGCGCCACGGAGGCGTTGCGAAAGAGAGCGAAAATATGTAAGAGTTCACTGATGACAAAGATATTGTACGACAAAGATAGATATATGAATAGAAGCGATCTACCTGAGCAAAACGTAAACCTGTTTTCTTCGTACTCTCCTAGAACTACAGACACAGAGTCTAAAATGGAACCCAGACAACACAATCACCATTTAATCTTTACAAAAACCTTTACACAGTTCGTTGTTGGAAAACGGTGAATCGTCAAAGTTATTCGAGATTTTAAGCCGCGTATTGAGGTTATGTTGACAGCTTAGCTTATTTCTAAGCTTTACTGAATTAAACTTCGGCCGATTTCAATGAAATATTCTCAAGTTAAGTGTTGTTTATGCTATCGTTATCGTAATAGTAATGTTCGTGTTACTTTTAATGTGAAAACACATAAAACATTTGGTGTTTCTGTTTGTGTCGTTAAATTACTTTGTTATCATCGATAAGTGATAAATTCTGACAGTGTATCAACAAAACAAGTGCTTGTTAAACTTGGTATCCAACTTTAGGAATGGTTTAAATATATTGAAGTGATAATATAAAAAAAAATGGCAAATAGAGTGACTGGTACCTGTTGTACGGCGTCCGTGGAGCGAGCGGGCTTACCTGCCTTGCTCCGAGATCTGCAACGCCTTTCCGAAGATCACGATTCTGCTGATATAGTGTTCATTCTTGGTTCAGCTGAAGAAAAAGTTTATGCCCACAAAATAATACTCATAGCCAGGTAAAGAAAAAAATTCCCGTACCGGGAATCGAACCCGAGCCTCCTGGGTGAAAGCCAGGTATCCTAGCCACTAGACCATACGGGAGATATTATATGTAGTAAAATATTTGTACATTACGTACAGGGTACATTATAATTATTAACAAATTGAATTTATGATTAATAACACTACTATATTAGCAGACATAAATACCTATTTAGAAAATATATATACCTTTATCAATGTAGTATACATTATACATAATGCATGTTATTATAGGTTATCGCAAATATAAGTGAAATGCGAGTTATAACATTCAAAATGTCAGCATTTGAATGAGTGCCAAATTACACCAGCTCGATTAGCCTTCAAATTCGCTGTGGTTAAGTTATGTTGATCAAAATTCTAAAATCTTATAACAGAAAACAAATAGGAGCGACTAAATACCTACCTACTTAATTTTAAATCCGTTTCATAGCGAAATATGAAAATTCCGCGTAATGCCCAATTAGGTAACCGAGCATAAACTTTGCTGAGTAAAGAAATTACGCGCCTCCATGAATGCACATAAATTCAACATCTCTGTTTCAGATGCAAATGAATTTAACGCCCGCGACGTGAAATACCCATAATTTGCCCGATGAAGCGCGAGTTCCCTAATGATCTGAAAGTAATTATTCTAATTAAATATTCATCGTCACATTCCCGTAATTTGTATTTTAAGTTTTTGCATGTTATTACTTCCAATCATTGTGACGTGTAACGCCATCTATCGAAAACGTGTTGAAATTATAGTTATAAAACCGCCGATAGATGTCATAATAAGTAACGAAGATTATTATAACAAAACAATACGGCTAATATAACTTATTAGATACTTCCCGACTCGTGCCGTCCCGACAAAAAAGCATATTAAATTAGTACGAACTTGATGAGATAGGTACTTAACTTAAATTTAGATTAGATATCATCAGGATCAGACAAACTTCACCTGAACATAAATATTTACACATTAAACTGCTTGAATCCGACTGATAAAAAATAATTTGAAATCAAGTCACTGTTTTGGCCTTTGATTATGATAATGATAATAAAGAGTATAGTGTTCACAGTAAAGAAAAAATCTGCACTTAAGTATCTACACTGCAGTAAGTAACTACTTACCGATTTCCATTCTGAAGTTGGATAGGCAGATACGATTTATATTCGAACACTGACGTCCAACAAAAGAATTCAATATGCTATGCTAATGCTAAAATGAAGACCCGATACCCATTGTCCACGCATTGGGGGCCGAGAAAATTATTCCGATCGCTCCTAAACCTGCCAAAGATGGAAGGCGAAAAAAACTTCCCGCGAACAAATTTGCATGAAAATGGCGTCCTTGTTCGTGCCATGTGGTCACTGTGGAAAAACGGAATTGTATTGGAAATGTGTGATGGTCTGGGAATGGTTGACAGTAGGTATTCTCTTTAAAGGACCAAAATTGTTTGACCAGGTTATGGTTCCTCAAATGTGAAGCTGATACTAAAAATCAACATACGTAGTTATTATTAAAGCAAAAAACCCGACTACTCATAATTTAATTAAATGAAAAGGTAAAAACAAGTACAATAAAGGCCGCTGCTGGCGGGAACAAACAAAAAATACAGAAAACTAAAACTACGTTTGTCACTGCGTGCTATAGTGCCAACTTTTTAAAGAAAATATAATATATGTAGATATTTGCCTTCTGCCACTCTCTCTAAAGTTCAAATGGCTCACTTTCGAGAATCACCAGATTATTTTGCGCCAAATATCCTGAAAAAGATTTAACCAAAACAAAACACGTATTATCATATAAGTAAAATTCACGTAACCGCAATAACCAGTTTTCTTAAGTAACTCATAAAGGATATCGACCACAACTTAGTCGTTTTTACAAAGAGTCCGCGAAGTTTCTTAGGCATAACTTTCGTACGGTTGTATTTGTAATAAAAATTGTGAATACAACTCGCGATGGCTAGTTTCAAAGACTCTTGATGTATGAGGTTACTTTTGGAGACCTTCCCTTTTTATTACATTCTATTATTTATTGCCGTGAGTTGTGACCGCTATTTTTTGTACGCCATACCACTGTTAGTTTGTTGAGTAGTTATTTCAGTAAAATATAGCCGTTACGCCTCTGTCACTTGTGGGAATTCGTTTTGTCATCTTTTTATTTACGTACTTGAATCATGGATTATTTATCACAAAAGTTGTTATCACAAAGGATCTAATGTGCCCAATAGTTAGGTATACTTTATATCTCTCGTTAAAACGATCGTTATCAAGGCTTACTCCCAGGCGAAAAATACAATTGTTAAATACCAAACAAGTACTGAATACTTATAAAACTAATAAATATATGTGTACATAAGTATCTGAATTCCTAAATTTAGGGTACCATTAAAAAGTTTGTAAATTAAATGAATTAAAAATATTTATACCGTATTACGTTCAACATTTACTTATACATACAAAATGTGAAAAATCCGCGTGTCTATAAATTGAAACTAATTGAATAATTTGAAACGAATTAAACTGAGGTAAAGTAAGGATAGAAATTCCTGTGTTTGTGTATCACATGAAACCAAAGCTAATGAATTTAATTAGAATCTATATATTCATTGAACATATGGTGAGAGATAATATTTGGTCTTTATTTCATTAAAATCATATCATTCTATCAAAATTTAAAGTTACATTTTTTAAATGCAGCTGTAAATGAGGTAAATAAGATTCAAATGAACCTCATGGGCGCATATTAACCATATAAGGCTATCAATTAAGTTTAAAGTTAAATATTTCTAGATATTAGGTCTTTACCTATAAAATTGCCGTTCCGTCGTAGTAGCCATTTCAAATCAAAATATTTATTTGGCTAATTACAATTTAATTTTATTTTAAAAACATGGAATTATTTTTCTAAAAT
>MOOZ01000036.1:329007-354502 GCA_002930495.1 Cecropterus lyciades | reverse complement strand
ATGTACGTGTAAAAAGTCACGGACATAACGAAAACTTGTTAGAATGTCACGAAAAAGATTAAATTTAAACTAATAAAATTAAAATACCCCGTGTCACAAGAAGTTATCGTGAACAGGTATTGTGCCTTTAAACACACTTGTCTGAAAGGCGTGAGAACAATACAGAACTTCAGAATCCGCATGTTTCAGAAATAAAGTTAAATACGAACGGAATTGTAACACCAGCGGAATAAATGAGAAAAGTTTAACCAAACACTTGAACGTACGTACAACGCCATCTAGGTGTCGGGAAAACAAACATACTGATGAATCGTAATTACGACTTGGACGCCACGCGAACTGCTCGTTTGGGGTGACCAGCTGGTAAAAACTAATATGGAAATTTCCCTTAGATCAGTGGGACTTGGAAAGTGGTTTTCGATTAACAGTAATCATAACCTAGATGGTAGTTTATTTATTGAAAACAATTAAATGACTACCTATGGCAGTTACTCAGGAATAATAATTACTATCCCTTGTCATGCAAACTTGCAACTTAAGATTACAAACATTCTCTAATTTAAATATTCCTATCAATAAATTATTATTAAAATTCATAACAACAAAATTAACTTATAAAATAACAAAAAAAATATTATGTCGTAGAAGTCGGTTATAAAAAGCAAAAAAGTCAAATTTTCCTCCAATTTTTTATGACGACGGCCGATCATTAAGATCTGCAATCATCTTTAAATAGTTTGGCAGTTTAATGCCTATAGCTACTGAGATCAGAACCTACGAGTAACATTGTTAAAGATATTGAAACAAAAACCAAACTGCTTAAAAACAATTCATTGCCTTCATTTTCAGTTCATTGCTATTAAGCAGTTGGTTTTTCGTTTTTATAATACTTATAATTTTTCGCTTTTTAAGAGTTGTCGCCAAAATGGTTACTTAAAATCCACATTGTCGTGATCATCAAAGAGCTTTTCCGCTTTTCCCCTTTCCGCCCCCTTCCAATTTTTACCCCTATTTACAGGTGCTATTAAAAAAAATACAGCCTATGTCACTCTGCAAACTGAGACGATTTCAATGATATGTTATATATCATTATCCGTCAAGCCGTTTGGGCTGTAACGTGCCAAAGAAATGAACATACATACAAACATACATACGCCCGAAAAACCCCCTCCTTCTGACGTAGTCGGGTAAAAACATCACTTTATATGGCCATCCTAGCAACATTCCACCAAACATGAATTGCGGGTAGACTCAAACAATACGCGACAAAACCAAACACAAGTGCAATTATAACTTTGCGTCACCGAACTGTTCACAAAAACTGCCATTACACACCAACAAACCGAACAAACACTTTAGTTATTTGTTATTCAAACATTATTGCTAACAAAATTATACGTTATTAAAACATTAAATGTTTTAACGTGTAATTTTAATTTAATTGGTTACAATTTACCACAAATGAAATATCTCAAACGGAATAACAATCTCTCTAGATATCTTCTAAAGATAAATTGATGAAAAAATATGGATATCTCTATCTCCTTGTATCCTAAACAAATTTATACATACTTATTTATACATACCTCTATGAAAATTTGTATAATATTGAAAATTCTTTTTTTCATTTAATTGTGATTATTTTCTACTTTTGCGTTGTGCAATATGTTATCAAGTTGTTTCAATGGATTTGTTTATCTCTACAGATATATAATATTACGAATGCCGTTTGGCTGAGCATTTTCCTCGTTTTTAAACAAAGAGATGTAACTCTAAAGAATTGAGTATAAAACGAAGTACATAAAAGTTGTCTTCTCGAGACACTTGTGAGGCAAAAGCTAAATTCGTGCGACCGACGACACCGCTCGCAAATCTTACTTCACCGTCGATCCCGACCCCGAGCTTCAATAAAAATCTCATAAACCGTAGAGATTTCATCTCTCTGGTGACCAAATAACGCAATTTCAAGTGCAATATTGCAGCTCTTCAAGGAAATTCTACATTTCCCGGCCACGAGACAGAAGGGCACTGTAGAAAAGCGATTCTTAATAAGTTGTTGGATAATACTCAATAATTCCTTTGTGCGTGGACGAGACTTTTTGAATTTCTATCGTTTAAACTTGATGATAGTTAAAAATATAAAATCATTTTTTTTACTCCCATGTTTATATTTGTGCCCTATGATGATACATCTTGATTCGTCGTACATAAGGTATCTGCAAGTGAACCTTTTGATATGAAACATGACTATTATACATACATACAGTTCCATGATACAAATCGCAAAACGACATGGAATGGTAATATACAAGCGAAGATCAGAATAGAATTGATATGGTATAAACTTAAAAGCGTTTAAAAACGTAATGCGACCACGCTAAGGCAAAAGAAGTACATGTCGCCTCACGAGCAGTTCGACCCATGACTTAAGGAAGACAGCGAGAACTGTTGCATTCAGCGGGCACAGGGCCTGTTGAAGTAGCGCCATTTAGGGGAGGTTTATGTTCAGCAGTGGACTTCGATTGGCTGATGGATGTAAACTTAAAAATAGTAAATTTTGAAATAGTACATAACGTTTACTGCAGGGCTCAAATTTGACACCGCAAACAGCTTTACAAAAGACGTTCATTAAGTTATTAACTTCAAGCATCACCGGTCAGACTATTCAACACCAAGAAAACTATCGGATATCAGTTATTACATTGGACACATGGCAGTTAATAAAAGAAATATTGCTAGCAGCGAACTCGCAGCACACAAGCTGCAGCAACTAATATATTTTATGAGATCCTTCACGCCCTGCGCCGGTGGTGATGGCCGCAAATTGGCTCGAGCCCGGCCCAGCGCAATCTGCGCCTGACGCCTCATTTCCCACCTTTGCTACTTATTTTTCTACTCAGAAAATTCAATCTTTACATAAAAATTTCAAATACTTTTTAGAGCAACATAAACCGCATTTCGATCCTTATTTTTATTATTATTTCTTATTTTCTTTTACGATAAACCCTTCATCTATGTTTAATATTTTGCATAGTACACTATATATTATGCCTCTACAAGTAACTAATTGTCTCTACAAATTAGTCCTACCTAAAAATAACAAAAAATGCCTCCATATTTCTAAGCAATCGTCTATAAGCGATAGATAAAATGCACACGTTATCTGATTTGGAGTGCGTACGTAAAAATACATACTTCATTTAAAAAAAACGGTTTAACAATTCAATTAAATGATAAGAAATCGAATGCATACATGCTTTCCATCCATTTCAAACCTGCGCCTTTATAACAACGCTGAACTTCTTTCTTTCAAAGCTTCCTCGAGAAAATCTCGAACGCAACGGCAATTCAGGGAGGAAATTACACTAATCAACATTTACGTCTCAATATCGAAGCTGAAAGAACCTGAAAAATATACGGAGCATTCATTACTAACAGCGGGGTGTAATTTGTGCCGACAACTACCGCCCGACTGCCGACTACTGAATAGCGTGGAATTATAATGTTCCTAGACTCAGTTCAGATTACCGGCTCTACACTAGCAACACTGAACGAGCATGCGAACTGAATTAACTAACGAGATAAGGCTAAAAGGATTACAAATTTTCAATCTACAATCAGACTTTATTTATCCTTTCACAACTGCGAAATTCAGCGCTAAGGAAATCCGCGCAAATGAGGATTTATCACGAACTCTTTCATGAGCTTATCGGGATACCGTGACATTGCGAATGTAAGGGATACGCAATTATTATTAAATCCTATAAAAACAGCCGCGAAATTGGGATTTCGATGTAGATCCAGCGTGTATAATTATATAACTGTAAAATCTTTCTCGCCTCATATGTTTTCAAACTGTTCATAGCGCGTCCGACGAGGTTTAATGTCTCATTTTATATGGTCTGAAACAAGGAATCGGGAATGAATTTATTTGTCATTAGCGGTCACCCATCAAACTTCGACCGGACCCGACGTTGCCTTACTTTGTAGATCGGTTAAAATCTACTTAAGCCACCTTAAGGCAACTAGGGATTCTGGTCAAGCTGCGCATTGTCATCTTTAAACCGATCAACCGTTTACGATGAAAATGTGTGAATATAAATTACCCGATTTTAGCTTTGAATATTAGGATACTTTTAGTCTTGATAGGCTGTTGTAGACATCTAATATTTTGTTATGAAACACGATGTCAAACCGAACCAAATTAGTAGTAGTTTCTTAAGAAATCACAATATTTCAAAATTTATTCTGCGTCAGGTTCCAGAAAGGTACCTTGATTAATCAATCGTAGCTCCATTATCACCACATTGCAGTGTCACCCAACTAAGCGGCAACATTTTGTCCTTTAGAGAAAACGGCAGAGTAAATTTGATCAGTGTAACGGATTATCTACACCCAGACAATACAGGCAATGGAATCTGCTGAAGATGTTTGATTAATCGTCGTCACGTCCGCCGGCGTGCGGTTCTCGCATTATCCATCTTGGCGACGACACCCGGCTTGTCGTAGCGATTATAGATGTCTGTTTGCAGATGCTTGGGGAATTTTCTGAATAATTGAGTTTTTAATGGAAGTTTGCATGTGGTTTTCACTATTTGGGTACTGTATTATTTTAGATCGTGATGTTAAACCTGAATAATAACATAAATCCTCGCGTACTAGAGAAAATAGACGCAGATGACAAAATACATAAATACCACCGTCTTCAGTGCAATCCGTTTGCAACCGATTAACCTGATGGACTTTATCAACGTTTACAAAAGATTCTGTGCCTACCACAAAATATATTAAAATGCCGTAATTTACATTAGTGTTGAGATCCCAATTGTGTCTATATTTTTAGTAATGTCTAAAACGTCAAAATTTTAATTTACTCTTACCGTATATTGTCACCGTAACTTCGAAAATTAGAAGAAAAGTCGAGGTGTGTGGTATATGGGTACATTTCTTGAAACCAAATTCTAATTTTTATAGTTACATCATCATCGCAAGGTGCGCTACTGAGCCCTGTCTGTTTAAAAACTTGGAAATGTTTGATTATCTATCAGTTCCAATACGTTTAACGGATAAGCGTTGGAGACGCTCGATCAATCATCGCCGCGTCAGCCTCACCGCGGATTGCGGTTCGGACGCCATTATCCATTAATCGTGAAGCACTTCGCTCGGGTGACAACGCTTCCGATGCCTCATCTATCATTAAGACACCCCGTTCGAATAATTTTGATAACTTCGCATACTACTGTTGCATCTAAACTGAAAATATCTGGATACTTATGAACGAATCGTCTTCTAAGGACTGAACTAGAAACCAAAAATTCAACCCAAACCTTTGAATACCTAAGTAGAAAAATAATTGTACATAAAATTTAGATGTAATCAGTGCAACGATTATGTTCAGATTCCATTGTATGTCAACTTAAATATTTGGAAAGTAATGACGAAAATAAGAAAGTACGTAAAAGGAAGTCAAGGAGGTTTTGTAAAAGGGTAAGGCTTGATAATGAAAAAAGCAACAATTTTTGATTTAAAATACATGCCTAATACATTCCTGCTACTGGAGTACTAGACTACTAATCGACCAAGCAAACTAGACGGCGACGCAAACGAGCGGAATGCATTCTCCCTCCCCAGTCCCGCCTCATACCCCGCTCTCGTCCTAGTAGGTACCGTTCACAGCTAAACTCTCGAAGAAATAGACATTGGTGAAGATTTTCAATGAATAAATATTGTTACATATTGCGCTTCTGTTTTACGGATAACAATATTTATAAAAAATATAGAGTTTGGTACTCTTTTCTTCTTATTTGTTTCAGTTATATGGTTTAACAGTCGACTGGGGGCTGGCGTCTTATAACCTATTTCAAATATGGTACATACCTATTGGCGCAATAAAAATTAACGAATAACGCATTTCACATTTTTTCATAAAATAAATAAGCAAAGATTAATTTTTTGTATTCATTAGTTTTGGTTACAATTACACTCAAAATAAGTAAAAAAATGCAATTTTTTTTCATCTGTACTTGCTGAGCGTGACGTCACGTTTGACATTCGTCTAGCTAGCTTGGTTGGCTTGTACTAGTAGGTCGGTTAATCGGACGATAAAATGAGAGAGTCCTACGTGAAGTTCTATTTCAATTGTTCACAATACAGTCTCGAAATGATTATATGTATTACGTCGCGACATATATAAACAAAGTTACTTCAACTCCTTCATTTTTTTCTTTGTTCCTTAAATTACCGTATACGTAAACGCAGACGACGTACCTGGTGCGAAGTTTTGATCAAACTCGTTTACGCAGAAACAATGCAGAGGAGCCACATCATTACGACGCGAACTTCGCGGCTTTGACGTCATTCACAATGACGTCGAACATGAGCTATTGCATGTGGAAGGTACAGAGTTGAGAAGGAATAGGGAACTTATATGGGAAGCATTGAAATTAAAATAATTAGAGGCTTCATTGTTCTAACATGGTAACAGGCTTTAAATTAAGAGAATTATGAACACGAAAGAACTTGGCACCACGGTCAATCTAGTCAGAAATATTCTAAGTACGTAACAGCATTTTCAAAATAGTAATAAACGTTTGTCTGAGTTATTTTTTGGAAAGAATTCAAGTCTAGGTATTCCGCAAAAGAACATGGGAAAGTAGAACGGACTTTTAAGAAAAGGGACTATCAGAGAAATGACACAAAGTACTTTGGCGGTTAGATCATTTACTTAGATTTCAAAAGTAACGACATATCTGTGGCAGAACTGCAAATTCTAAATCAATTTGTGGCTCATAACAGTGTCTATATACCTATAAATGAGGCGATAATCCATCACTCCTGTCTACTGACTGAACTGCGTGGCTAGAAGGGCTGCATGATTATTTACTACACCAATTTTATATCTGCAATATGTAACAGATAAGCATTTGAGAATTATGTAAACAACGCCTAAAGCTTATATTTAACTCCGTATAACTGAATTGTATATAAAAAAAAAACTCAAATTAAGTGCTAAAAATCCGTTACAACTCGAAAAGTTGTAAAGTTTTCAAAAAGCCAGTCCGGTTCATCACACTATTCATTCCATTTTTTTTTGTTGCCAAGAATAATATTTTGAGGAAATATAGCTAGATATATGAGATTATATGATTATATGAGAGAAAATGAATAGTTAGTATAGTTAAAGTTTATTGTTAATGGTATTTGGTAGTGAATAGATGCTGGGTACGAAATTTCTCGCGTCAAAGCCTGTTGTTGATGGATGAAGCAAGATTAATGGTGGCTCTGAAATATCCGAAGCAACAGAAAAGGTCCGCACAGCAGCCTGCATTAATCAATGACTTCAGGAGTTAATTGATTAACTTAGCCAAATACTTGGAAAGTTGTAGTGGACGATGTAACATAATACGTAACTATATATACAATTACTCAGTCATTCCTGTTATATACAGAGGAAATAGTGTTTTAGCTGAAACTTTAGAATCATTGCAATTTGACACTCGATGAAACAAAAATGCGTTACGAAAGCAGTTATCGGTGCTACAACAAGATGGCACTGTATCCTTTTCTAAATCAAATTATCGATTTCACTTTGTAGCATGTATAAGAGCTCAAGGTTGTTACACGCTTAATAAGATATCTGAATATGGGAAGTAATGATTACTTAATCGATTTTCGAAAAAGCATAAGTCTTTATACTCGAAAATATTTTTATTATTGATTTTTATTAAGTTTCACTTGTGTCGTGTTTGAATTACACACACTCATTTTTTTATTTATTTTTAATAACTGAATCTTACGTATGTTTACGGAAGCGGTATTACAGCTTCGCACTGCTGTATTCTTCTCTGAAGACATTTTTTTGTACTGATAGTTCTGTAGGTATTAAAACTTGCCATGGTTCGACTCCCGTGACACTACTGTTACACATTTCTGCCTAATAACAACTTTAAGCACTGTTATGCTTTTCCAAAGCATTCTAACTTAGTCCTCAGGTTTAGCAGCGGCAACTTAATTTTATCTGGAATTGATTGCAGATGGCTACTTCTACTAAAAAATATAAAAAAGGCACTAAGCATCAGGCGTTTCAATTTAAATATTATGTTTAGTCACCTTTTTTTGGTGATGGGGGGAAACCTTCAAAAGGTTCACCAATCCTTGGGAGAGACTCGGGGTTATGTAGGATTTTACCCACTCGGTGAGCTTCCTCAGCGCTTGCAGGAGACTCCGGGATCTTCTATGAAACACACCCGTGCCCGCTTGCGCGGTGCCCCTCACGGGCTCACCCCTTGGGGGACGTGTAACTGTCCCCTTGTTCCTTCCGGTGTCTGTGACGACATGCAGCCACACATGTCGCCGTCCTTCTCGGGGTTGCTGGCTGGGCAGTTCAAGCTCCCACTCTAGCCGCCGCAACCCCAGAAGCCCCCTTCCAGTCGCCTCTTACGACAGGAAGGGGAAACCGTAGCCGTTTTCTACTCCCCGGCCACAGGGGGATGTTTAGCCACCTAACAACGGATATATGATCTACGTTTAGTTTGGAATGTGGTAACTATTTTTACCTTTGCCTAACAATTTTTACCTAAATATCAGTGTGGTGGTAACACCAACAGTCATACCCTTAAACGTCCTTACTGTTAATACGAACTTCGGTTTTTCTTTGATCGACATGGAAAGATTAATGATATCCCAAAATCCTAAGCTAGATAAGGCCCAGACCACAGAGTGGATTAATCAAGCGCCAGAGGTAATTAATTGTCGCGGGCCGATGTGTGTTCACCGCGGAACACTGCGGTCTTGCCTTGATTGCTAATAGTTTGCTTCATCATGGATTAATTGACTATATATAGATTTTGCGTCTTCATCCCTTCGAACTAGTGTGTTTCGAGCACGCTCAACCTAGATTTCCCCTAGTTGAATTAAATTCTTTCTAACACGTCCACGCGTGACAGAAAGAAAGCGCGTTGCCTAAGTAGGTTAGAATTGTTAATTAAATTAGTTCAAGCATCTGCAGTTTGTTTGCGCTGGTACTGCTGACTGCGTAACATTAGATTCATTAGAAACTTAAGATGGTTTGTGACGTATCATTCTCATCTTTGTTCCTTTTTTGTAATTTGATTGTCTACTTCAAAACTGCTCTCAAAATTTGCTAATAAGGCGTGATTTTTGTTTAAAAAAGACTCGTAATGAAATCATAATACGAGTAGATATTTAACCAGTTTTATATTTTTAACTGGCCTTTAACATCCAAAATGCTAATTTAATGGTGAAGAGATTAAAGAAAATTAGACAATTTCTTTCAGTTCAATTGGTGAACCACTCATTCAGTAGTGGTTGGCGTGTGGCCAGCTAACGGTTCTAGCCGGACCTTTCGACTATATCTACAGTTCTACAGGTGGTCTGCAGAAGTTTAAAGAAATCACTTTCTTTTACAAGTTCTTGAAAAGGCAAAGTACTAAAAACTTTGAACGAGGAATGCGGCTTCTTAGTTTATTATTGGTTCAAAAGGGCAAATTCTTATTCTAACACTGCGTTAACAAAGTTTATTAATGCAGTAAATAGAATATCAGATTCGTTTACAAAAAAATATATAAAATCCAAACAGATTAAAGTGCCAGTCAATTGCGAGCTAAAACTCAATACTTACGGTTCTCGTTATAAAACAAGAAATCAATTTTCAATTAAACTACGTGCAAAATAAATAAGAAAACTCGTCGAAGCCGTAAACAATGCATTGAAGACCGTAAACAATTCTTCAGATTTCAATTACGGCAAGAACAAACCCTATTCTTACTGAAGACACAATAACTCTCAAAGCCTATTCGATCAAGAAAAATCATACCAGGCACAATAGAACGCTCGTGAACTAAGGAAAGCTAAACAAAGTTCTTAAATGTGAATTTATTGGCATGATATTGGCAGTAATGCCCGCGAGTTTAATAAATTTAGGCGTTGCGGAGGCAAAGAGGGCGCCACAGCCAAAGTGGTATTGTATAGGTATTACTACTATAAATTTATAAATTAGTCGTAATCCCTAATATTTCTATGTTGTATTTTTTAATTTTAGTTTTTTAGCTACCTTATACGAATACCTGAAACTAAATGACTAGAAATCCACAGGCTATGGAAATGTTTGCTTATACAGGTGACAGGTAAAACAAAAGGTTTATTAATTACGTAAAAAATAATATTTATATATATAATATTTATGAACACTGAGTCTTAAACCTAAGCAGGAAAGAATAATATGATTACTAAGCTAAGAATAAATACCTAGGTAGCTATTTATTCTTAGCTTAGTAATAATCATTTATTCTTAGCAAGTTTTGTATTTTGACACATACTCCCTACCTACCTACGTCCTCGTACGTACTACGTAGTACTCAAAATATAGTTCACCAGAGCCAGTTTTTACTTGCGGTACTTTTCACGATATTTTAATTAAATTGATCACAATTCACAAAATTACATAAAATATCAATATATGTAATGTATTTATACCTACTGATTCATGTCTTTGTTTCATTTAATGTAACCTGTGAACACGAATTAACATGAGCTTAAGTAAAAATGGGTAAAATTTTGTGGTTACCGGGTCACTCATATATTAGGCGACCATCTTAGTACTCAGGTATAGCAACGCATCTGTGATCGACTTCAGATTGAATTGTATTATATTATATATATAAAGTATTGTATTATATATGAAGTATTATATATTATTATATATGAAGTTGTTTACATATGTCCATGGGCGGCAGTCACCACTTACCATTAAGTGGACTGCATGCTCGTTCGGTCTACTTCGGTGTGATAAAAAGATACCTTAGTATCAACATAATAGCAAAGGAGCATGCAGTTCATCTGATGGTAAGTGGTCACTATCGCTTCATTTAATTTAACTTCATTTAAACAAGGTGTTCTAATTATCGGATGTCAATCACAGATGCCAACGCATCTGACACAACTGTCAACAGTACCTACTAAGGACTAAGGTGAATACTTTATTATATCATTCTGATTATCATTATTTTACAAAGTTGAACTTCTGGCATCAGAGCATCACTTTTCCGAACTCACTGCACAACTTACAAGTTTGCTTCAACTTGACAACAAGTTTTTCCTTCAAAGTCTGCTCATAATCTCCGGAAGGAAGATTATCGGTTTTTAATTACCGCTGCAACTCGATGTTGCTGCACTTACGGAATGTTGCGTGGAAACTTTGTAGCGATTAAGAGCATGCTCACGAAATTGGTAAAGTCCTTTAGTAAATTTAATACTATCGTCTTATATTTAGGCGACGTTAATCTACGAGTGAACATTTTAGACCGTAACACATATAGATTGCTACATAATATATTGATAATAAATCTATAAGTGATGAGAATATCGCTTCGATAACTTTGACAGCGATCAACTGTAAAGCTGTATTCTGGTTAGAAAAGTAGTAAAGTTCGAATAAATCATGATTGATAAAATAATAATAAATCTTACTGAAAATGATTTTCTTCTGAAAGTTCTACTTATTAATTATTATTGTTATGAATTTTGTACTCCGCACCTTATATATTATTTAACCCAGCACTTTGAAGATTTTAAATGTACGATGGCCACAAACGAACAACAAAATAAAGGTTTTTTAACTTTTTCCCATGAGTTTACCTATATTGTACAGAACCCTGTAAATCAGCTAAAATAATTTATTATATTATTGTAAACTGTTATATTGTCCTTTAACTGTCTAATTTATTATAATATTGTCTATTATTTTTAATGAATAGATGATTGTTATTTAATTTCACAGGTGCAAGAGCTTTCAAAATACGAAACGAGGTGAAGTCTGTCGAATTCCTGGATGTACAGTAACTCCATCTGTTGGTACACAACCGACACCTATACGTATGCCTCACGTACAACCAGAGACGTTCAGACTATTTATTCAGTATGTCTACACTGGCAAGGTAATTAATATTACACATATTTAAAATGATATTACTTTTATATAAAAAAGTACTATCTTATTCTTCGTACTTCGTAACCTTCATAGTGTAATAACATATTTAAGTTGGGTGCACATTACAAGTGGATACAACGACATCTAGTACTTTGTAGCATTACTACACAGCATCGTAAGTGCTGACATCTTGTTCGTGAATTTCAAACTACATACCTACTACATCTAAATTCTTTTCTTCAGAATTTAATATGTTTCATATAGAACAAATACATTGTCAAATTCTGATAATGTACTCTCAAAATTATATAAATTCGATTTTTTTTTCATAATACTTTCCATTATTATATTATAATACCATTATAATACAGTTAATGGCAGTAAATTTATTAAAATTTATTTTTGCTCCTAGCTGTTACTTCAGGATTCTGGAGTATTTGAAATGATGACTCTAGCAGCTGACCTCGGCGTGGAAGATCTTCGAGCGGCCTGCGAAGACCATGTTACTTCGACTTTAAGCGTGGAAAGCGCCTGCACCCTTCTTGCAGCTGCCATGGAAATACAAGACAGGCCAGGTATTTATCTGAAATTCTATTAAATTTCTAATATTAATATTAATATTGATATATTATTGTATTTCATTGCCTCTCGTATCGGCGATGGTGGTGTAATGGTCAGCATAGTTGCCTTCCAAGCAGTTGATCCGGGTTCGATTCCCGGCCATCGCACACTTTTGCCTTTTTTGATGTATCATTTTTTTATTTTTTAACAATTAATCAACTATTATTGTACTTTTATGTTAAAGCAATAGTTCATTTTGTTTATTTTTAGAAATTTCAAGTTATAACTAATTTCCTTAAATAACTTTCATTAATAACTTCAAAGCGTATTTTCAAGGATTTTATTAACTTGTTTATTGTGATTATCTGATTTATAGTCAAATTAATTTAATTTGGATTATTTTAACTACATATTTAAGGGCCGCTTTTCACGGACCTTTCCGTGTATGTGTCCTTATTATTATATTAGGTATTGAAAAATTCCAATTCAAAAATTTATAACTAGGTGTCAAATCACCACAATTTTCGTAATTTCAAAGAAGAATTTTCGCAAATAAATAATTCAAGGAATATCGTTACAATTTGTAAAATAATTATATAATGGTAACGTTTTAGTTCGCCATTTTGATTTGTCTATGACATTTCGGCTTCCATTTTTGTTTGACGGACGCGTCCCGCGAATTGCAATTCACCGGCTTTGGCGGCGTTTTGTTTTGTTTAATTATATTTGTGGCGAAGATAATATAATATAAACATGGCTTACAAGGGTCCACCGAAAGTACAAAAGGTGATGGTGCAACCCATCAACCTAATCTTCAGATATTTACAAAACAGAAGCCGAGTACAAATTTGGTTGTACGAGAACGTGAATCTTAGAATCGAGGGACACATTGTGGGCTTCGATGAATACATGAACATTGTTCTGGATGATGCTGAGGAAGTGCACATGAAGACGAAGAATCGGAAAGTAATCGGGCGTATTATGATGAAGGGAGACAATATTACCCTCATACAAAATGTGAATCCAAACGCGTCAGTGTAAAATATAGGTTATAATGTAACAACTAAGTGAAGTGAACATTCCTAGCAAATAAGTGATGGGATTCGTCTGTGCGCCTTTACAGTTGTACCAATGCATCAATTCATTTTGTCATTAAATTTTAAGTTATCTACACTGACTTTTATTTTTTAGTTTGTTGTAATAGAGTGATACAAAATCATTTAATCAAAACATGCTGCAAATATTATTAATTTAGAAGTAACAAAGTATCAGAAATAACTAGACTATAATAATGCATGTACAACATTTATGTTTTTGCTCAGATACCATTTTTATCTATTAAAATGTAAATTAAAACCTTGAAAGTCATTCATTACATAGTAATAATGAATGATTTTAAAACATTCTGCTTATCTCAATTAAAAATTCACAATTTCAAGAATCCTTTAAGTTCACTATACCGATGTAAAGATTAGGATTATAAATATCAAATGCCTTTACCTTGTTTATTACATAATTGTTGTAGAACCACTGTTTCTATTGTAATTCTAATGTGAGTGCAGTACTACTTACAATTCAGTGCGATAGTTAAATTAAGTAATATATTGGTTTTTTTTCGGAATATATGAGACATTATATTATATATTCACAGCAACAACAACAGATTGGTGATTGTCATATATTATGGATAGATACAGTCAAATAAACATTATTTACATTCTTTATTATTTTATTTAAAACAACCGAGAAGCTAAATATTGATAGTATTTTACATAAACTAGGAAGTATGTACAGTGCTTTATATTGGTTAGGTACATATTGAATTCCTTGATTCTTTTCTACCAAATATAGCATCCACATTTTGGTTTATAAAATACAATTTACCAAAAACATATTGCTTTGTGTAGATACATTTCACATTCACAGCTCATTGCATTGAACTTATAATTAGTTATAAGTAACATTATTACATGTACAATGAGCCATACACACATGAAAGACACTTCTTCGAGGTATTATTTTGATGCTGAATAAAATGAAATACGTCTTAGAGAAACATGCCTTGAACTACAATAAATTTAGCCATCAAGGTGCAGATTGTAGTCTTGAAAAAAGATGATGAATTTTAGTTTGTATATTCTGGGTATCTATGGAAATCACTTTGGAGTAAGATTTGTTATAGGGTTATAATTATAAAGAGCAATTAAAAACATTACAAGTATTATTCACAAACGCCTATGTTATACAATATTCTTTATTTTTCTGAATAATATTTATTACAGGGGGAAAAAGTGCATCATCATTCATGGAGCGCTGCATAGCCTTTATCGGAGACAATGCTGCCGACTGTGTGAAGACCAATGCCTTCCTCAACCTGCCTAAGGAAGCATTAATCAAACTTATTTCTTCTGACTTTGTTAGTATATTTTTACTAACCTCTTAAGAAACTTAAATATTTTTTTTTGTATATCAATTATACAAAAAAAAAAATATATTTTTTTGTATAATTTATATTATCAATCATATTTGAGGTATAAATTAAAATTCATTGTTAATTTAATAGTGTGGTTAAAAATGCTAGTAGATTTGCATATTGATATCACTTCAGGAAATAAAGCTAAAATTGATTTGACACAATGTTATACTAAATATTAATATCTAACCAGTACTCATGATATGTGGTTTCAATTACGTTACTGCCTATATTTCGACCCAGTCTCATGGATTGTGATCACGCTGAAATAAACAGTGACGGAGGGGAACCATTGACAGGTACTAGTAGTAGATTAATCTATTAAGCCTACGACACTCTAGCACTACTCACCAAACTACACTAACACTACGTACCAAACTTGTACTATTGGTGATTAACACGAACTTGGATTATTTTTGCTTCTCTTACAAAACAGGAAAAGTAATGATGTTACTTGAAGTTTATTCAGTTCGATCCAGTAGTTAGAACCGGATGTGGTCAGCTACAATAGATTTCTTCGGGCTATTCTTTTTGACAGTGCTAATGTGATCTTTTATAAGGTGTATTATAAAAATATTAAAATGTATCAATTCCGCGATAATATTAGACTAAAATCATATACCTAATGTTAGTCTAGCTCCCTGCAATTAAGTATAAAGCTCTTAATGAATTGATTTTGAAATAGGCATAAATAAATACAATAGAAAAAAGGCAGAATTAAAATGAGGAAAAACTTAAAAATAATAACAAGAAAATGTCGAAGTTTGAGAAATGGGTGTATAACAATATTCTTTTGGTAAAAAAAATAGAACTTATCAACACTGACAAACGTAAATATGTACTGTTATAAACGTAGTCAATATAAATGATAAATATAGCTGATGGATGTCGCCGATAGATGTCGCCTATGGTTATACCATAGTGACATCTATCGGCGAGTAGTTATTAAAAGCAAACTGGTTCTTAATTAATTTTCGTAATTATGTTCTTTCTTCATTGCCAGTTTTCCCTAAGCCTGTAATCAACATAAAAATATTTGTAGAAGACTATTTAAATACGCATGTAAGAATGTGCTGTAAACCATACCATACCTATGATACGGAATACAGCAAAATAAATTTCGTTTGGTGAAATAACAAAATTGTGTTGGTATTTTTAAATTTCATAAATTTAGTTATTAAAATGACATAACATTTATTTAGTTCCAGTTCTAGTACAAAATCTCTACATTACATTAATTCGCTAGACAATACGTTAAACACTCCTACATATTTTAAGTATTAAACTCAATTTGGCGTAATTTAGTTTCGTCCTTTCGCTCTCGATGCGTTTTGTCCAGCTTAAACCGTTTCCAGCTGTGTTTGGAAGAGGAGGAGGTGTGGCGCTGCGCGCTGGCGTGGGCCAAGCAGCGCGCCGGCGTGACGCAGCCCACCGCGCACTGGGCCGAGGAGGAGCGCGCGCGGGTCTGCCAACACCTCGCACCGCTCATGCAGCATGTGCGCTTGCTGCTTATTGGTACCATCTCATTTTTTATAATTTTTGTGTGTGCACTGAATAAACTTTGACGTAGTAATGTATTGTCTATTAAGAGATCTCACGTGACTCTTAGATATACAGGGCAGTAGTTTGCGAAATGTCGTGTTCACATCTATAGCTTATAAGACTGTAATCAATAGTGGATTTAGGATTTTCATTTGATGGATTTGTAAGATAAATGCGAAAGTTTGTGAGGATTTATGTATTTTTGTTACTCTTTCTATGGGTAAACGTGATCAAAGCGAGCGGATTCACGGAAATAGGTTTTCTTAGATACTTATTACTTATCTTACTAATATTATAAAGGCGAAACTTTGTAAGAATGACTGATGAATGTTGTATGAAATTTGGTACAAAAACATCATAATCTGGAGTAGCATATAAACGCTATATTTTATCCCGAATGCACGGTTCTTTTAGGATGGTATTATAGTATTACGTTAAAAATAAAACCTATGATATCTTCCGAGTGTCGTAACCGCGCCCACCTTACGGACACACTATCATTAATGTAGCAAGGTACAATTTGATACCACATACGTGGGATTCAAGTTCGGTTCCTAGTCAGACAGGAAGATATACCAGGCGTTCCAACTTCGTCCTCAGGGGTAGCATCTGTGGTTAACTTCAGGTAAAACTGGTCTTATGTGGTGTTAATTACAGATGTCAGATGAACGGCAGTATCCGATTACAATCAGGCGAACTGCATGCTCGTTTGCTACTTCCATATTATAAAAAAGACAGATGTTGTTAACATTATTAGATTAGAATGTTAGCAAGGTACAATTCAGTACCGTAAGTGGGATTCAAGTTTATTTCCTAGCCTGTTGCCCGTTGTTTACACGATAATATTGATAAGATAGCAACGTGTGGTGCGCACAGACAGCGCGGTGTTCGCGGAGGAGGTGGAGCCGACGGGCGCGGTGCCGATGGAGCTGTCGCTGGAGCGCTACCGGCGCGCCGCGCTGCTGCGCGCGCCGCCGCTCGCGCCGCACGGCCCGCACGCCCCGCACGCGCACGCGCCCGACCAGCGCACGCAGCCCCGGTAACTTGTTCGACCTTGCAAACCTTCCCTAGCCGAATGGTAAAAACTATTGATATGACCTCCAGCAACTCGTCCACGGATGGCGCTACGGTATTCTAAAGCACGCTATTGGAATTTTCTCAACATCCTTCATATACAAGCCGACCGAGCTAACCAGACGAATGTCGAACGTGACGTCGCGATCAGCAAGTACTGATGACAAAAAAACGCAATGACGTTTTTTTGTGAAATGTTGATTTATTTCAATGAAATGTAAATTTTAATAAATTGCTGTGTTAATAATTTATACTTAAACAACGCATTTTTTTTACTTATTTTGGTTATCGTTGTAACAACAACTAACGAGTACAAAAAATATTTTTTGCTTATCCATTTTATCAAAAAATGTGAATTGATTTATGCATTCATTTTTGCAAATTTTGAAATGGTCTATACGGCGCCACCCCCAGTAGATTCTTAAACGATATAACTGGAACAACTAAAAAGAGTACCAAAATCATTTTTTTATTATCATAAAATATATAAACATTGTTACCAGTAAACCAGGAACGCAATACGAAACAATAATAATTCATTAAAAATCTTCGCCAATACCTATTTCTTCTAAATTTTTGCTGCGAACGGTACTAGGACGAGAGCGGGGCATGAGGCGGGCCCGGGGAGGGAAACCGCATTCCGCCCGTTCGTCTAGTTCGCTTGGTCGTGTAATACACGTTCCGAATAGAGTATCGAAGCACAGCCGCTCTCCAGGTACGTTCACCTAGCCTGGCGGGAGATCTCCTGCCGCCAAACGGAACTCTATAACTAAGACTCCGCTGTCCGTCTGTCTGTCACCAGGCCAGTATCTCATTAACCGTCATAGCTAAACAGTTGAAATTTTCACAGATGATGTATTTGTATTGCTTAAAACAGAATAAAAGGAATATTTATAAGGGGCTCCCATACAACTAACGTGATATTTTTTGCTCGATATTAATAAAGGCGAAAGGTAGACGTTTTAAGTATTCACAGAATATTAAGTTATTTAAAATAGATATTTAAGATGGGGAGCCTCTTACAGAACAACAGTTATTTATTTGCCGTTTTTATAGATAACGAACTTCTGCGTGCACGAGTTCGACTCGCACGTGCCGGTTTTTTAGTTGTTGTGGTTTAAAGGCTGCGGTAAATTCATTAGTAGTGTCGATCGGTGTAATGTCGGTCGATGTAATATCAGTCTTAAATAGTAATACTCCTCTTCTCAAAGATCGTAAGTAACAACTAAGGGACCTAATCCAGGACAACGACAGCAGCGTCATCAACACAGATGCCAAACGCAGTGATTATTAGCCACTGAGGGAGCAGTAGCAGTGGATCTCAAAGGACTGATGGATGGAATGAAGGGATATCTATATACAATTAGTATATAGATATCCTTGAGCGGCAGTTGCCGCTTACCAACTGGTGAATTGCATGTTTGTTTGTTTTGTTTTGCATTAAAAAAATGTTTTTCTTATTGTTTTTTTTTCGTACAGGTTAGCTGTTAACATGTTTGCTGGTTCAGTAATTTTGCAGCAAGATAAGAGTGCCTTTCAATCTGTCATCAACAGCTGGTATGTCTATTTAAATGTTAATTGTTATGCCGTTCATGAATTGATAAAATAATAATTTAATCAAGTCCAATTTATAATGGAATTGATTTCGAATGGTCGAAACGGTTATCTTGTTTAGCATTAAGTATCCATAATATTGTTCCCTACAAAATGATTATTATACAATGGTATTGTAGCACAATAATCATTTAATGTTGCGAGGTGGTAAAATGTGTGAGGTATGGTTGCCGGCTCACTTTTCTTCGTGGCGACCATTTTAGTCCTCGAAAGTTGCAAAGTATTCATTATTGACTTCAGAAAGAACCCCCCTGTTCTATATGAAGTTGGTTCTAGATGTCCATGGGCGGTAGTGACCACTTATTGTCAAGCGGACTGTATGCTCGTTTGTTACTAACTACTTACTACGGTTTGATAAAAAGAAAAACTTATTTTTATCTAAGTCTAACATTACAAGATACGGACCGTACTTTTCTCAATATTGTATAGAAAAATATGATTCGTCTACCGAGGCACAATCATATAAAAACATCAAGTTAAGTGCATGGCTATTTTAAAATTTCATAACATAAGTGTTCCCCCCGAGGTGCGGCACCCCGAAGCAGTCGTGGCGGCTGGCGTTCCGCGCGTCGGCGCACGGCTTCTCCGCCGCCGCCTTCCACTCGCACTGCGACGGCCTGGCGCCCGTGCTGCTGCTCGTGCAGGTATATCATCTATTTTATTTTCGATCTATTCATTTTATTTCAAAGATCACCAAGGCCCTTCATTATATTTTATATTTTTTGGAGTTTACTTCTTGAGAATCGATTTTCATGTGAGACGCCCGGTATGACAAAAACATGAGGAGTAAAATCTAGTGATCGAATGATCTCGTTACGTTTTTGGCGCGCAACCTATTGTGCGCACCTTTCCCTTTTTTATCTGTCGAATAGATGGCGCTGTTTACAGCAATTGCAACTTACTTCATGTTTTCTTATCCGTCACATAGATAGCGCTGTTTACAACAATTGAAAAAAACTTCAAGTTTTCTCAATCTTCGCATAGTTGGCGCTGTTTACAACAATTGAAACTTATTTAAATTTAATTTTATACAGTTCATCTACTGGTAAGTCACTGCCACTCTTGGACATCTATAATCAAATGCACATAGAATCCTTAATCGAACCGTACATGTTCTACCATGTACCATATTTGATAATATGACGATTATATTTGTGCAAGTAACAAAATGTTGAACAATACATCTTTTTTAACTTGTTCAAACAAGTTACATGAGTAATATAAATAGTTTGATTAACTTTGCGTGTCGATGAAAAGACATTAAAATAAGCATTCTATTTTTTTCTATTACTACTATAATATTAATTTAATAAGATACAACACGTTTTACGCTCATAAACTCTCACTAGAATTTTCATAGGTGCCATGGACACAGAAAGTCGAATACACAAGCACTTTGGCTGTTGTGGTCTAGGAGAATAGATATCAATTCATCATTCACATATCTATCAGGTCGGGCATAGAACTCAATACCTATTGCGTGTCAGACTGTTATAGTGTCTGTCGTGTAGATCGTCTGTATGATTCATGTAAATGATAGCGAAGGCACTGTTGTTTGATACAAAAGTAAATATATATGTGGAATTGTAAAAATAAACTGTAGGATAATTTAGTTGTATTTTTAATATTCGAGTGCATCTTTTATTTTTATGACGGTAAAGGTTTTTAGGGTATCGTAAACCATAAGATTAGTTTTCGAGCATGCTGTATACAGATGTTTTGACCGATAGGTAAAATGTTTGTACACTTCAAGTATTTTGAAGAATTAGGAATGCGTGGGAACGTGGACGGGAGTGGGATGAGAAACCCAAAATAGTAGGTAGAGTAAGAAGGGGTCCAAGAGGACAGTCCTGAATCTGATGTTAAACAAGACAGACCTCTATACGAATAAACCTATAATTTTAATCTTACTCGACCTGTGATTCTTTTTAAGTAGATATTCCTAACATCCTATATCTACCGTAGTACGATAGCAAATATCCGATACTACATATAGATTATGATTTATCAACTTATTCTCGCGGCTCCGTCAGTTTTGATTACTTTTACCACGAGTACGAGTATCCGATGTGATGATCGGAGATTATGAATCATCTTTGTGTCAAATTCCAGCGAAATCTGACTAGTAGTTTTTGCGCGAAAGAGTAACAAATACATATACAATTATACTATATATAATATATTTGACGACCCGCGTGGCGGAGCGGTCACCATACCGGTCTGATACATAGTGGGTCCCGAGTTCGAATCCCGGCCAGACAGACATCTGAATGATGAGTTTAGATTTCTGTTCTAGGTCTGGGTGTTTGTCTTCGTCTTTGTGTGTCCATGGCACCCACGACACAGGAAAAAATCCTACTGTGGGGCTATGAGTGTAGAAAGTGTTATACATCCTTACAAAATTTGGCATTATATGCATTTACATATTTAAGCTCTCCTCAGCGCTATAAGCACATTTTTCGTAAGATCTAGATAAGATGCATATTATTGCTATAATTATTTACAATATTTTCAGCGCTTTCAACAGTCGCGCGTCTAGCTAGTGTTTTAATACGATAATGAAATGAAAGAGACAAAAGATAATAATTCACGATTTCGAAAATCTGTGTTAAATTGATAGTTTCATTGATGCGACGGCGGAACATCGCCTGAAAATATAAATACTATAATATAGCACTAAAGTGCAAATTCTGTCCAGTTACCTTAGTGAATGTGGAGCGATCATTTTCGACTTATATAAAATATCTTTAATGATTGAAGACACCATCTTACAACTGAACATTTGGGATAATACGTAATTGTTTGTGTTTACAAAAATATTAAATAATGTTCCATGTTACTGTACCGATTATCGTCTATCATTGGATAGTTGTACTAATTGTATGCTGATTTAGAAATAAATAAAAATAAAACATAGCTTTTTTTCTTCTTGTTCCAAAAACCTATCATCTAATGTTGCATATTCGGTCAGTTTTCGTGCATATTTCAAGCATTTTTCATACTTATTTGCATGCATATATCAAGCTTTTTAAGTTGCATATAAACCTTCTACACTCATAGCCCCACATTAGGATTTTCTCCCGTGTCGTGGGTGCCACGGACACAAAGAGAAATACACAAACACCCAGAGCCAGAACGAAATCTAAACTCATCATTCAGACGTCAGTCCGGCCGAGGATCGAACCTGGGACCCGTTGCGCGTCAAACCGGTGTGGTGACCGCTGCGCCACGCGGGTCGTTTATGTGTTTTTTTTTAACGATTGTGTAGTTGCTATTGGCTCTACTGGCCTTAACAGCTTCACCGGGTTTTTATGGCGAGTCTAAAGCTCAAGCCGGGACACGAAGACTGAGCTGGAAGGGGAGGATGGCTTCGGTTCCCGCTACCGGGTTCTTCGACCTTCCGCCTTCGCTAGAGGGAGGGACGGTTGCGAACCCAGCAATTGCCGGAGTCCTGTTGTTTGCATCGGTGGTTCAGTGGTAGAATGGTCGTTTATGTATCCGGTCTGTAATAATAAGCAATGTCCCGCCCCAGCTGCCCCGCGGCGAGGTGATCGGCGGGTTCAGCGAGGTGGGGTGGGCGGCGGGCGGCGCGGGCGCGGGGGGGTACGCGGCGGCGGAGCGCGCGCTGCTGTTCGCGCTCGGCGACCCGCCCGCGCGCTACCCGCTCGTCAAGAAGCCTTTCGCGCTCTGCTACCACCCCGAGTCAGTATACAGCTTTATATGAAATTAAATTAAATGTCTTTATTTCGCATGGGCCTACGGGGACACTCACGAATTGTCATTTACAATATTTTTTCTCACACTACCGCCAGATCGAAAAATGACCTCAACTTAGAAGATCCGGTAAGAAGTTCAGCGGATTTGTTTTTTTTCTTTGGAATCATTTTTTTAACCATCTTGTTTATTACATGGCCAATAAAAGCTAGCTCCAGTGTGTTGCCTTACATTTGACTAAAAATGAGGCTTGTTTGGCAAGATACGCTACACTTTGACAATTAACCATTGAAGTATTGATCATTCCCAAGCTGCTTTGTCTTCTATGTATCCAGAAATTTTATAATATGCTTTGCGGCAAAGTTTGGTCGTAACCAATGCTTTGAATTTACTTATTGACAAATTTCTAATTTCATTGGGAAGTTTATTATAAAAGCGTATACATTGACCCATAAAATAATTGTTAATTTTGTGAAGACAAGTAACATGCACAGAGAGATCGTGTTTATTCCTAGTATTTATATCGTGAGTGTCACATCGTTTATTAAATTTATTAATATTTTTCTAAAATTTTTTGTTTCTTTCCAAAATGTACCAACTGCATAAAATTGATTTCGAGAAAATGGGGTTTACAGTGAAATTTTTATTTACTCATGGATCAACTACCTATATTAATTTTTTAATATTACCAGTTTATGCCTTTGCTAAAGAGCTCGGGTACACATATATGTAGATTCTGTATAAATTCATTTTTATTTATTGATTGGTGTCAATAACTCATATTTGACTATTTGTGGGTTGGTACATTTTGATATAACTGGGTCCAATTTATTTCGGATAGCAATCGATACTTTACGTATTACATATTATGACCATCCGATCATTGTACATGCCTTAAGTATCCATTCAAGGCGTGTAAAGGCACTGTACTTTTTCATAATACAATCAGGGTTTGCCCTACCATAGAACGAACGGGGCGACCCTCTTGGCACCGAGTCCTAGAAGGAGCCACATCGGTCAATAAAATCGACAAATTACACATGAACTTAAGGTGTTGACGAAATCTCCCCAAATTCATGCTTGCGTATGTTCGCATAACTAAGACTTATAGTCTTACAACAAGAACAGGACAAGCAAGAAAAGGCCAATATTAAATCTCGCTACATCCTATTGCCTCGGGCTTAAACGGCTTATTATGATGGTTAAAATAGATCCTTTACGCCCATATTTCTCATTATTATTCACGCCTATTAAAATTCGAAGCATCACTTTCACACAAAGATGTATAAACAGTCCAACTGGTAAGATAATCTTCGAATACCAATTGTTTAAACCCTGACAATAATAATATACTTCAGCATAACCAAAAAGTAAAAATAATACGGTGAAATATACAATTTAAAAAACACAAAACGTCGTTTTATCGCTTGAAAATCTTCTATTTTCAAACAAAGTTAGGATGCAGAATTTAATTAGAATTAATAGACCTTTAAAAGTGGATTCAATGCTGTCCTTACTTTTTATTTCCCACGATATTATGTACATATAATCGAATGACATTTTCCTTTCAGTTGCGGACCGATATTTGGTGCTGGTGCTGATCTTCTCATATCTAACAACTGTAACGCAAACAGCGACAGTTACAGGTAATTATAATTTGAAACTTAACACACCAAACTCGTTAATAGATGGCGCTGTGCGAAAATAGAGCGCCATCTATTAACGAGTAGATATATTGTTCAATATTCAATTTCATTGTTGAAAACCTATTACTGTCCCACTGCTGGGCACGGGTCTCACCGAGTAGGAAGGGTTCGGTCCATAGCCCACCACGCAAACGAAATGTGAGAGCTAAAGACATTATGCATAATGTTTTGTGAGAGCAAGGGTAAACAACATGTGTGTAAAAACTTTGTATTAAATTCTCACAGTTAAAAATCCATATCAATTATTAGTTTAATAATTTTAAAGAAATATGTATTTTAAAATGGTTTTTTGTTTCAGTAATCTGCATTCTTACGGCGACTCATTGTCCCCCGCATCTCTAGCGCCTGATTATAACTTCACCGTACGAGACTATGAGATATTTACATACAAGAATAATTAAACGGTTAATGACATAATTCTGTTTAAGTACTTTTCTCGTACAGATTATATTTTTTGTCAGTATTTCATATGCAACGCAGTTTCATATGCCTAATACCAGTATTTTTATTAAATATATTATACAAGCGATCCGTTGTATGTTTTATTTAAAGGAGTATTTTATTGTAATACATATTAACAATTAGATTATAAATATAATATTAACATGTTTTTAAATTATTACACTTATAAATGTTGCGTTAAAAATTGCGCAATATTGTTTAGTAATAAGCGTGCAGTAACTAACCAACATCTATCTACCACGTGTATAGAACTCGCAATTTTTGACGTCAACTTTATAAACAAATGAAAAGATTTTGTAAAATGGTGCAATAATTATAAACATAACATAAACATAAACGCTTTCTACACTCATAGCCCCACAGTAGGATTTTCTCCTGTGTCGTGGGTGCCATGGACACACA
>MOOZ01000036.1:287083-304148 GCA_002930495.1 Cecropterus lyciades | reverse complement strand
GGGGGTAAAGTTAAGGCGAGGGAAGGTGATTGACATTCGACGGAGCCATCAGTATTCTAAAATACTAGGAAATATAACAATTTACTATTTTTATAGTGTCTTTGGCATTGCATTATTTAATTACTGTAAGTACGAGTACATGTATAGAATCAAAAAATATTGAACTTAGGTCTGATCCTATTATACATATTTATCGTTGTGTTCGATGGTCGTCGACAGCTATTGATAGTAGATCCATAGTGATTTAACGCTCTATTAAAGTGTATCACTCGATGTATGAAAATGCTGAAGAATCCGGATTTCCGAGGCTGAAAATGCGTCACTACCCGCTCCCTCCAGCCGGCACCGGATTGTTTTAACAAGAGATCCGCGCGCCACCCGCGCGTACTCGTCACAAAGGAACAATGTGCGCGTAGTACAGGGCTGACTCGTTGAAAATTATTTCATTATACTTTTTTAGTAGGGATAGCCTAGTAGTTGATGATAAGGCCTCTGAGGCTGGTTCACCAACACCGTATCATTAATTTTTGGAAGATATGTGCTTATTAATAAAATATGTCTTGATTTAACTGTAAAGGAAAACACCATGAAACAAACTATCTGAGAGTTCTGTAGAATAGATCGTAAATGTGCATGAAGTCTAATTATTTATACCGTGAACTAAGTTCCAAACCCTTCTCATGCTGGTAAAGTAACCATGCCCAGCAGTGAGATAGTGTTAATAAATAATCTTATTTTTTTAACATACAAGTCCCTCCATTACTAATAAAAATGACTTTGTCTAGTAGATATATTTTCTTTGATAAGCACCGTTAACCTTGTGGCTTAAAATACGCCTCTGAGGCTAGTAGATCGAGATTATAGATAAGCAACTTTGATTTTTCAAAGCTAACAAGCGCATTGAAAATTAATTTTCATATCGTTTAATGATAAAGGAAAACGTCTAGAGGAAAAATTTTCAAATGTATGGTGAAGTCTTCCATCCCGCAATCAGCCCGAGTGGTAGAAAATAACTTTAACCGTTCTTATTCTGAGAGGAGGCACTTGCTAGTCTGAAAATTTTATTAAAATTTAATATTGGCAAAATTCGTTATAATTTCTAGTGAAATTACCTGGCTTTATACAATCAGACGCATACATGTGTGTTTAACTCTTAACGCTGACTTGCACTGAAGAACGATTGGACGCTTGAAGCGAATGTTTCATGGCCTTGGGCTACGCTTGCTGTCCAAAGCAAATTTGTAATAATTACAATGTTCGTAACATTGTACCTCATGACCTTCAAGTATATAGTCAGCGACAGCCCTGTTCGCTGGGCAGCGTCGGCGCCTTTGCTGCGATCGATTTATAGATTTCGCGTGAAAGGGCATGCGTCAGACCGCGCGGTGGGCGGCGCGCCCGTCGTCACTCCACTTCCATACGCCGGAGGAATGGTCAACGCGCCGCTCGTGGGACACATCCGCATTGACTCATGGGATTGGCAACCAGACACTAGGGCGCTGTCAACGCACTACATAAAGCTAGTTAAGTATGTCTATGTAACGTTTGGGTACTTGGGTACTTGAACTCTGTAGTCGATACGAACATAGCCACTTCGATTTCTCTGTATGTTTATGAATAATTTTAATAGGTTTTTAAGTGATAGGATTTTGTTGCTTCGACTGAGTCGGAGTTACTTGTTTGAAAGCAGTAGATTTAGTGAAAACATGTAGGTTTGTCTGATTCTGATTTATATTGTTACAAATTAGAGTATTAGGGGTTTCAGCATACTTTTCAAGGACAGCCATGCTTACGGCCTAACGAATATTTATTTATCAAATCCTATGAGGTAGCAATAAATTATTTGAAGTTGATTAATTGGCCCTCGGATCTAGGTAAGATTAAAATCGTTTATCTCAATGGGAATCCCACAGTGGATTGCAGAAAAAGAATTAATCTACATATTATGTTAATATATTATTCATGATAGACTGTCCATGATAGACCAATCACTATTAGATTGATCGTTTTAGTGATGCACAATTGCATAAATGGAACATGACTGAATTAGTTATCAATTGAATCCCAGTATAATTTACTCATATTTATTTTAATCTATTAATTGTATGTTAGCTGAAGTACCCGTGCTTCGCAACGTGACAAAATTTTATGTTTTTCTCACTAATCGTTGGAGGTCAATGAAAAGTGATAAGGACCTTCTGGATAGAAAATTAAATGTTTATTTAATGTTTGCTATTTTTTAGCGTTCCTTCTTTATTTAAAATGGAAATATGAGAGTCTGAAAGCAAAGGGTGTAGTGACATCACTAAAATAGTCGGCATCTTTAAATTGTGAAAATATCCAAATCAAAAATAGCTTATGTAAATTAAATAAACTACATGCACAAATTCATGTAAATCGTACCAGTAGTTCTTGTGTTATTGAGTAATACTCAGACACACACCATCTCATTTTATACACTAGTAGATACATGAAACGAGGTACATGAAACGTGATAAGGACCTTCTGGATAGAAAATTAAATGTTTCTTTCGTATATGCTACCAAAAGTTTGCTACTTTTAGCGTTCTCTGTATTTTAATTGAAATTGAAATATGAAGAAACACAGTAGTTCCGTCACTAAAACAGTCACCATCTTTAAACAACGAAAAATATGAAATCAGAAGTAGCCTATAGACTGACCACTTAAATAAACTACATCCATGCAAAATTTCATCTATATCGTGGTCTTGCGTGATTGAGTAACACAGACACCCAGACACACACCATGTCATTTTTATAAACTAGTAGATTTAGATAGAGTATAGATGACACAAATTTCCCAAAAAAACAGCTTCTATAAAAATATAAGTGTAAGTCACTACTGCAGTTTGAATTTGGTGTGTCCAGGTAAAACAATGATGTTCTATTTATGTTAAAGAATAACATCATAATGTGGCTTTATGACTTTGTGGAAATTCGTGTTATTATGAAATCATCATGATATTGAATAGATTTTATTACATTTGGGATAGGTATGTATTTATGGGACTTGCAGTCAACCGACTGCTACCACCACCATCACAGATGGTATGTGGACAATCATGGACATCGGTAAGGTACTTCATATAGAGGGGTTCTAAAATAAAGTTAGTCACAGGTGAGTTGCTACTCCCAAAGGCTAAGATGGTCACCTCCTATAAAAGTGAACCGGAAACAACTACCATCATCCACCATCCAGTGAAACGCAAGAATTTCGTCATGCTAGTGGCAGGGGTCATGGAGCGGTCACCTTATAGGTCTACAACCTCTAAGGTCTAACATCCATAAACTCAAATACAGTACACTACAATGGTAACTCTACAGTTTAATAATATTACTTAATTCCATCATTCTTCATTATTTACAACCGACTTCCAAAAAAGGAGGAGGTTCTCGACTCAATTTCATTCAATTCGACTCTATTTTTTTTTTTCATTAATGTTTGAACCTTCGATACTTTCAACTGGGTGAACCGATTTTGACTTATGTTTATTGATTTGAAAGCTGGTGCTTCCCGTGGGGTCCCATTTCAATTCGATTTTCATGAAATTTGAGATAAACATTAGGTATCTAAGATGAAATGATATAGGGAAAAATGGGACCTTCAAATCTTTGATCCTGATGTAGGTGTATTGGCCAGCACAAATACCAAAGAAGTTTGCTATTTGGTGTTTATTAAATATATTTCATATTTTAGGATTACTGAGCAGAGACTTACTATGAAAAAAATTACCTACAACTCCTCAATCCTGATGATGCAGGGGTACTTAAAATCTAAACCATAGTAGCAGGCCATTCGGTGCTTACGGATATGTAATAAGATTATCAAGCAAAGATGTGACATGAAAGTTTTGACCTTCAACTCCTAAACCCTGATGATGGTAAGCAGGGTAGGTACTGCCTAACCCAGGGTAGGTACTGCAGGACTAAACCATTAATGTTGGCCATTTGGTATTTACGGATATATAATAAGCTTGCTAAGCAGAGACATGAAACGTCTAATTGGAATTTCAACTCTAGACTATAGAAATTGGCCATTTGGTGCTTATGTTTGTGCAGTAAGATTACTGTGCAGAGATATAAGATGTAAATTTTGACCTTTAACTCCTCAAACCTGATGATGCAGAGGACTGCAAGCCTAATTTATGGCTTAGGATTGGGTTGAGCTGTTGTGATTTATATTGGGTGGATTAGGTGAGGTTAGGTTAGGTTGGAAAACATAATAGAATTTCATTTGTATTTATGTTTTAATTTATGTTTTCGTTTAAATTTATAATTGCAAAGTAAAATTAGTGACATTATATGTCTACAAATATAAGTTCATCATCACTAAAAAGCGTGAAAAAAAATGTTTTAACAAAAAAATAGAAACCGACTTCTATGGCACAAAAAAGCAAAAAATAATTTAAATATATGTTGTTTTCTTTCATACACAAACATAGTTCTGATGTCGTCCTTTAAACTAGGACAAATCCGGGGAAACCCGGACGGGAGGCGACCCTACCTGCGACGACAATAATTTCAGACAGGTCGTGTTTATGTTTTTTTTTTTTTATAGTACGGAAGTAGCAAACGAGCATGCCGCCCATCTGACGGTAAGTGGCTACTGCCGCCCATGGACATTGACTACAGATGCGTTGCTACCCCTGAGGACTAAGATGGAATGCCTCGGAAAAGTATGTCTCCTTACCACACCCTTCAGACCATAATGTGTTATGGTGTGTGCACACACAATACTGCTGTTATTAGGCAGAAATAAGTGTGGCGGTGGTGCTTCCGGATTCGAACCACAAAGAGCTTTACCACCATCAAAATTATGAACAACGTCTATGAACTGTATTATTCATTTACTTGTATACGATTGCCTGTTCGTATACGTAATGGTATTAAAATTATGTTCTCTGAGGTTTGATAAGGCAGGGAATAGCGAGTATCACAAATATACATATATTTATAAGAATGGTATATCGAGAATCTCGGATCTCATCACAGCGTACCATAAAATAAGTGTTTATTTTACTGATGGGAAAGAAAGATTCTCGAGTAGCGACCACGTGACAATTGGAACACAGGTTCTCAATCTTGAGGACCGATGTCATGAAAAAAATAACGAAAAATCGGAATTCACATGGCCGGGTCGAGTCGTGAATAAAGGGTGGCCCATGTCCAGGCACATTGAAGGATAAATAATTATTTGACAGATAAAACTATGTGGTCTAAAGTAGTTTCAGTTTCACATGCTTCAAACTTACACTAATGAATAAGTGTAAGTTTGAAGCATGTGAAACTGATACTGCGTAAGTATGATATTGTACACGAAACTTTAAAAAAATCATGTTATCTAAGTGAGTCAGCTTCATCGCGCATAAATCATTAAAATCGGTTACGCACAATACAAGCAAGTACTTGCAGCGGTACCCAGAAACTGTGAAGTAAATTCCCTACAATTAACTACATGAGTCCGATAAATGATCCTGTGAATCATCTGGATTGTTTTAAGAACAGTTGAATAGTAATAAGTCGGGATCCTGTACGAATCATTGCATCCACAGGTCCGGTGCAGATGGGTCATTTACAACCTACTTTCATTACATAGTATGATGAAAATTGGCGAACACCGTGGACATCTGTAATCAACCTCAGATTGGAGATAAGATTAGAATGCTACTTGAGGTCATCGCTTCGTTGTTACTTCTGAGGACTTAGTGAGAATTTCTTTTTAGGTATGTCTCCCTTACCATACCTTTCACATAAAACCTTCTATAACCTTTCGATATAATGTTTCAAATGTATTATTTTTTTTAGTAGTTTTATATTTATAGTCAACAACGTTTCACGTATTTCCAGCTTGAAGCAGTTCTTGCGTTTCGGTGGATTGTGGCAGTGCTGGTTCGTTTCCAGGAGACTACCATCTTAGCCTTTGTACGTAGCAACGTCTAACTCCATAGATAAGAAGAGAGAGAGATTGAAACCCTGTTATATAGTATCTGAAGAATTTACAGTTCTTTATAAAAGGCCTCAGATACAGTTTAAACCTAAGATGAGATCTTTGGTCTATTAGAGATGTCCATCGGTGGCAATGGTCACTTGCCGACATGTAGCATACTCGTTTGCTACTTCTGTAATATAAAGAACAACAACAGTTGCCTAGCGTTCATAGGAACTAATTCGGAACGCTTTATTAGCTGTACTACCAAACTTATCTATGACAAATATAATAATACAACGGTATGATGATTTCATAATAACACGAATTTCCACAAAGCCAGAAAGCCACATTATGATGTTATTCTTTAACATAAATAGAACATCATTGTTTTACCTAGACACACCAAATTCAAACTGCAGTAGTGACTTACACTTATATATTTATAGACGCTGTTTTCTGGGAAATATGTGTCATCTATACTCTACCTAAATCTATATTTTGGTCCCATTTACATACATCATTTGTTTTAAACATAACTGTAACTATATACAATATATGCAAATTAACTAAATTGAAATTATTTAAATTTAAAGTATATAAAACAAAATATACTATACAACCACAAAAGATATGTGTATTTTTTTATCCGATTGAAGTAGCAAACGAGTATGCAGTCCATCTGTTGGCAAGTAGTAACTGCCGTACAGTGAACAAGGGTTCTATCTGACGTAGATCACTGATGCGTTGATATTCCCGAGGACCAAGATGGACACCTCAAATATAAGTGAGCCAAAACCGCACCCTTCCACCAAACTGCTTCACGCCAAAAATCGGTGTGGCGCTGGTACCTTCCCGGTCGAATTACACCTCTCTCGTGGTTCTAGCACCTGTCATAATAATATAAAACATAGATTCCAAATCGCTGCCTTTTGGGAGAGTCCCTAGAATACTGACTACGTAACTATGATGTATATGAGTATTATATGCTCATTTCAGCACAATGCGTAGCTCCTAGCTGCATCCGCATTGCCTCACGGAACCACACTGAAAAACGGGATTTGCCGGTCACCCGGTCCGGTGGTCGGGATTTCTTGACGCAATTAGCAGCAATGCGTCAGATGAGTCGAATCCGTCTTTAATGAACGTCATCTATTAGCCCGATATACTTGAATACTTTGTACTCTCTTTTAGCTTCAAGACAATTACAAATATGAGGGTACATCTGTACCTGCTAGTTTACGTACTTATTTTCTTATTGTATTCCTATCCTTTGGATACATATGAGCCACCTCATATGTATCCAAAGGATAGGAATATTTATAAACTAAAATTAAAATAAAATAAGAAGGAAAGCGGTGAAAAAGAGATGAACAAAAAATTGTTATATAATAGCAGTACAGTTAAAGAATAATTTCAAACCACGTGTCAGCAAATTATTTAAAATGTTTTACTGTTTAAATTTAATGATTTACTGTTAAATTTAATTATTTAGATAATGAACATGTATTTACAATAAGATTTACAAAAAAAAAAATGATAAGTTGATTGACTTGATAAGATAAGTTTTTAAAAAGAAAATAAGAGTCATATGTTTTTCTTCTGTCGTTTTAAAGTTGTTGTAAGCAAGAATAAAACACTGTTACTCTGTTAAGGAATTAGTTTTATATAATAGAAACGTTCATAAAATTTAACTGGCTCTAAAAGCAAGATAATATGTTTACCTAGTATGATTCTCGAGCACAATTTGCACTTATTTTGACCTTTTTTATACAATGAATTAAATAGTTCTTTTTTTTAAATTTACATACAACTAACGTGATTTTTCGCTCGATATTAATAACGGCAACAGGTAGACGCCTGAAATATTCAAATGAATTCAAAATAAAACAAAATATTTAACGGGGTTTCCATACAACAAACGTGATTGTTTTTCCCTTTTTTATAGATTTTTGCTTCGAAATAAATCTTTAAATGTTTTGATAATGGTACGGGACAAGAGGAGGAGATTGATCTATAAAAGAGTGTTTTTTTCATTGATACATATATGTTGGTTTCTCTCTGGTCGGATATGCAGAATAACAATACATTTTGCTGCCAGAAAATAATACTACATCAAATATTTAATACAAAAAAGTATTGAACAATTTAAATAAACATAATCAATCGTCATCATTTTAATATTCACTTGAAAGCTAATAAACAAAAGTAGTTACACCAAGATTATACATAATAGAGCATACATGTTTCGTAAAATTGGCATGGGATTACATACATACGCGGTAAGAACAAGACATATGTACATACATACGCGGTAAGAATATAACCCTCCTTTTGGCAATTGGGTAATAAACCCAATAATTTACTAGTAAGAAATACACCAAAAAAATGTTATTGCCCTTCGAAGTGGGCATGGGTCTGCTAGTTAATAAAATATGACGTGATATTTCATTCTTAATAAAGTTTATTTATATAACTTTAAGACGTTTGTGGCTTAAGTCATTTCTCCGCCGTCAAATCCTTCATATTTGTACTGTTCCTAATGAGACGCACTGACGCACGAACTCTTGAAAAAGTCTTACTTTAAGGGTACCAAAATCTTTCTTTCGACTTTACGGTAATGTTATTAGGTTCATATTCAGTTTTACAGAGTGTATAGTGAGTCAGCCGGGCTTTCCCAGATGATGGCCTGTGAGCACCTAGAACATCGGATCATGAATGATTCGTTTGAGTAGTTGGTTCAAGGTTTACGCATGAAAATGTGCAAAGTGAAGACAAATTTGTAATTAGACAAAGTATTCATATATTTAACTTCAAAAGAAATTATAACTTTCAACGTTCGACTATTTCAAGATTTTCACAATTGACCCTTGCATTTCGTCACCGTGACGGAATACATCGTAGAAAAACCTTTAATCCTGAAAGTTTTACATCCATAAGCCTATCTAATGCTGCTCAAAACCCTTCCTTAATGGAGTTTTCTTCCCATTAGCCATCACACCTAACTTGCTTGCTTGTTGGTGACCACAGTTGGTGTCGATGTAACATAGGAAGAGGCTCAGTTCAGCGCCTGGGTTAGTGCTAAGGGTTAAGTCATATATGTGACCTTCTAGAGTTGAAAAAATATTGAGAACAAGAGGGACAACCTAAAGCCCTCCAAATCCTAAAATCATATATGTAATGTAATGCAATCCCCAAAAGGTCACGGATGGCGTAAGTCCACCCGTTACCTTTAAGAATCGTAAACGAAATGAAAGGAATAAGAGATCTTTTATTTTGCCGATTCTTAATTTATTACGGCAACTACGTAACTTTTCTCGTTATTCCTTTAATCTATACCTTCGCCGAGTTTCGAACGAGATCTTTTATAAAGCCTAAGCCTTCAGCTGGGACCAAGTCCCGACCGAATACCCATCCACTATGTATCTATGCACTATCCATCTATAAAGTACGATTTATTAAGTTCTTAACTTTCTTTGAACTTTTTTAAGGATCATACCACATGTTTCCTATATTCTACAAGGTCCTCAACAACGTTTTAGATTTACGCAGGGAGGTTTACCCACTTTTAACTGTGGCAACATATGGCGTCCTACGTCATATTGTGATCGTGACATCTGCTAACTTACGCACTCCAAGAATAAATTGCATTCATATGAAGATAATTTTATCATACACAATCTGTGTAGTAATTACGAGCTGGGTTTAGCATAATGCGTTGTTTAAAAATAATAAAATATGCTAAACAGAGTTCAAAAATAAAGATGAAACGTAACAACCATGTACTGGGAATTACCTTATTTTTTAGCGAGATAAGTTATTTATTCGATTTGCCCACTACTAAAACTGAAATCGTTAGCCTATTACAGTCTCACCCAGCCGGTGCGGGTTTCTTCTTGCTCTCGGTCGACAAATCTTGCCAGGTACCTTTTCTGAAACTAAAATATCTAGCGTTTCATCACGTTAAGGCCACTTTCTTTATGCCAACAACTTTTCAGATAAATAAAACTATTTTCGAAATTTCGAAGCTGCCATGTTCCATACCGTTTCCATTTAGATAGTATATGATTCGAGAGATAGAGAGAGAAAATTGCCAACCACTAGTTTAGGCTACTACGTTTTCCACAAGGGGAGTGGACATTGATTTTTCTTAAGTTACCAGGAGAGATCCCAAATATTATAAATCTACCCCTACTTTGTTTAAATAGAGGATTTTTGATTTTCATTTTTGGTTTCTTCCAATGTCTTCCTGTACCGTTAAAATGATTGAACGAGTAACTTAGAAAATTCAGAGATGCGTAGCTTGGGATTCGAACCTCGGATCGCCAGTTGCATCGCCATCGCAGGCTGAATTTTTAACCACTAGGTTAACATTGCATCCTTTGATTTTCATTGCATTGTCAGGACAAATGCCCGATGTCCATACCTATGTTGTAATGTTAAACATAATATTTTGCTGGACAATGATAAAGAGCTGTTTTTCGTATCTTCATTAAATATAATTATTGCACTCGCAAGGTCAGGCACTAAATTTAGCCGTATTCTAAATTCTAAATAATAAATTGTATTTTAGAGGTCGCAATGACGATTGTTTTGTCCGCAATTAAATATTTAAAAAATAATTATTACACCACAAAATTATTAGAACAGTATATAAATTAATATCTTGCATCTAAAAAAATCATCCTGTTTATTACCTTTAATATATACTGTAAAATATATCTGTGTGTGTAATATAATGAAAAAATGGGTAAATTCTTTTTAGGAGCTTCGCGTTGGAATGTGCACGCAGGTTTTAACTTTATGTGGCGTAGGTTAGATCGCAAGTCACAAGATAGGCCTATATTTGTGTAGATCTGTCTAGATGGCATGTACCCGTTGAACTGCCGTGGCTAGGATGCAGCAGAGTCAAATATACAATACCACTTGTCGCGTGATGTTAGACCAATCAGGTGTCACCAAAATGACGTAATACAGAAATAAACCAATCGTAGCACAGCTAGTGTTTTCTTCGTGAACCCTCTCCCAGTTGGAGCCTTTAAACGCTTTAAACGTCATTAATTAAAAAAATATATAAACTCATTTTAATAATTTAAGGGACAAACGTAACAGCTATTACGGTGTTATTGGCTTACATATTACAAGACATTATGGATATGCAAACGTCGTGGTGACTGACCACGGAAAAGTACCTATTGAGAAGATGATTCATATCACCCCGCACTATTTTTTCACTGTATGTCGATTTTGTGTTATTTTTGGTGTTTATTTGTCTTTTTTATGTATATTCTTAACTCTTAAAAACACATTTTAAATTGTCGTATTACTTGTCACATATAACACAATTAAATATTATAAAATAAAAATAATTAAAAAGTAAAACTATTTGCGACTTAAAATAATGAACATAAATCTCTTTACTTTTTTGTTTCGGGGGGAAATCTTCAAAAGATACCCCCCCACCTTTTTGGGGAAAAGCAGAGTTATGTGACATTTTTACTCACTAAAACCCAAAGAACAAGATAAATCAACTTTAAAAAATATAACGAAATAATAGAACAAAGTAAGATTCGTTATGTTAACAAATGTTATACATATACTATTTTATTAATGACTAGGTAAATTAGCAAATCTTCGAATGATGGTACAACTAGTCAATCACAGCTACACAGGTATAGCGCGAAATTACCAAACTCGATCATTTCATTTTATAAGCTCAAAATAATACAGTAAAATTGATCGTGTATTTAAATCCATTTGAGTATTGATTCTACAATATGTATAAGCATTGGAATATATACAAACGATGTGTTATATTATAAGTACAAAATAACATATGTATTTTCAAAAATATCCGCTAAATTATAAGAAACGCCGATAAAAGCTTGATTTGATGCTTTCTTATACCGCTGCTGCTCGGAGTAAGCTGGCCGTGCTTGCGGGGAGGGGTAGACGCTTCTCAGTTCTCTAGTAGCGTTTAGTATTTGCGATAAGTCAATGCGCGGAATTATCAGACGCGCGGTATAAGGAATTTTTGTCATTTCAAGTATACCTTTTACTCAGAGTTGAATTTTGAAATTGAGGAATTCAGTCTGCAACAGCGAGTGTTGGCGACACATATTATATTTTTATCCTATGTCACAAACCACATATGTCCGAGGATTCCGAAAGTACAAATAATTAATAATAAATAAACTATAAAAAACCTCCAATGCTAAAAACAGTGAAGTAACATTTCAATAGTAAAAAATAGTATCTATTGATGTCTATATTTTTCGTATAGAAATTTGCTCTTATAGACATTCTTAGATCTAATAGACATTTGTTCGTTAAAATTTCGCTACAACGTAGCTACGGACAGCAGTACCTCGTAACTAAGACATACCCTTTATTCGATTGAATATTTATATATTTAATAGTTTTAAATTGTTAGGCCTGTGGACGTTATTATTATGCAATCTCTAAACTTAACGGTTTCTAGATCTACATGCTATCTACAGTTTTGAAAACATATAACATGAAAAAATACTACTTGTAAAACACTACTACATATATAAATTGCCTCTCAACGGATGGTGATGTCCTATATAGTATATATAGTTCTATATAGTCCTATGGTGTGATATCATATATCTAACTTGACTTTTTATATAACTTATTACTCTACCAACTCAAATTGGATGGCGTGGCGATTAGTCACACATGCATTGGTAATGACAGCATTATTTCCGATAAAAAATCTGTGGAATGTTGCGCAATATTGTAATATGTTTGTTGTAAAGCTCGTAATCTGATCGCTATACAGTTATGATGTTTCATCTCGAGGCGCCACGCTTCGTGCGCGTGCGCATGAGTAATTGGAAACGGCGACCACTCACACATTCTCGTCCCAAATAATTGGCGTTGCTCAAGCTCTTGCGCGCTACGTTTTTTTTCTAATCGACCCCAGATACGTTGCTACCTCCGAGAACTAAGTCGGAACGCCTATAAGTATGCCTTTTGCTGTATTATACCGGTAAAAGGAAATATAGGATCGCTAAACATAACTCGTTTTGGTAAATATTCGGAAATAGACTTCTTCCCGTATATGCAATACCTTGATAATGCTCCTTTACATACATCAAGACAGAAATATGTTGACAAGGGAAAATATACGGATATTGCTGTACTCTACTCGATTACCAGATCTAAATCCAACCAACCTCGCCTGGAATAAGCTACTGACACATGTTGTTTCTAGCGAAGAAGCAGTTCCTGCGTGTCGTTGGAGCATGCGCGTTTGCTACTTCAATCTTATAAAAAGGAAATATGTCTTAAAGGACGTGTACAAATTGATCAACCTGCAAAAGCTGCAAGGTTAAATAACACTCATTGGGGCGATGAATAAATAAATTTGAAACAGTCAAGGCTAACATCGCATTAATACTATAATTATTGATAAATATAAGTAACAATGTCATTTTAATTTTTTTTATAATATAAATTACATTAAATTTCCAAAACATTACGTACTCTTAAACTGTTCTTTATTGCAAATGTTAATGTGGTTTTATCTTTTAATTTATAGAAATTAATATAATAGATATTTAGTATGAATTTATGAATGTTGCTTAGACCTTTTTTAATGTGTTTCTCTTTTATCACACGCTTCAAACTAAAATATTGCATATTTTAGTTTGAAGCGTGTGATAAAAGAGAAACACGTACGTTTCGTTCCAGCCAAGTTTACATATATCGACTATTAATATACCGATGTAAATCAATGGCAATGACCACATAACATCATACTCAAGCAAGCGAGAAATGTACTGCTATAAATAGTACAGTATATATGTATATATTGTTATAAAAAGGTTACAGCCTATTTTGAATAAATATTATAACTTCATAAAAACGAATGGAATTCCTCATACCTATGAAATTCTGTGAAATTATTTTATATCCAATTATTAAAACTGGAAGGAACCACCATATTACAATAAAATACAATAACCACATTACTATTCCGAGATTTATTGTAAAGTCTATTAAGTATGTATTTACAATACATAGCAATGCTTTTCAATAAATCTCGGAATTTGAAACAAATATTTAACCACTATTTATCAGTTTATTTATATGAAAACACATCATAAATGATTAATGACGAGGTGAATGACGCCGCAGGAAACTTGGGCAACCAAATAACAAAGTTCTACGAATATCATATATGCTACTGTGATAAAGTTGCTCAACATTTTACCTTATAGTCAAAGAATACGTAACTATCATGCTGCGAGCAAATAGACCGTAAAATCCAGTTACACGTGTGGAGCGACGACCACGTCGCGCGAGCCACGCGCCAATATCTGACGTGAACTTATTACTCGAGTCTTTTAATAACAGAATCATATACGACGGCCGATATTATACACTTTTTTATTAACTCTTACACAACAATTACCATTTTAAAGGTGGTAGAGTTCAGTGTGGTTGGACTCTAGAGGCAACACCGCCACACCTATTTCTGTGTTTTAGTGTTGAGCTCTGCTGTTTTCTGGTCTGAAGGGTCACATACTTTAGACAAGGGAGACATACTTATCCGGGACGTTCCAACTTAGTCTTCGGCAGTAGCAACTCACCTGTGGCCTTCTGGTTAGGTAAGGATAAGCACTTACCATCAGATAGATCAGATCGTGTTGCGACTTTCATAATATAAAAAGACAAAGTACTTTTTTGTCACAATTAATGACTCGGATTATACGTATCAATTACGTTAACTTTTGCAACGAACTCGTACGATAAATTCATTAACATGTAAGTGATTCATAAGCAGTGTTGCGTTCAATCACCTGTTTCACCAGTAATGCGAACAATTTACGATATCCGTTTTCGAGCAGGTATTGCTAGCTTGCGTTTAATTTCTTCGAATGGCTTTCTGGTTAACAGGGTATTATGGAGATGCAAGACACTCCCAGTGTTTAAAAAAACTATTGTGACTGCAAGTTGTCATACGTGTGTTTATTTGGATTATTCCTGAAAGGAATTTAAAAAAAATGTTTTAAAACGGGCACACTATGTGGTGCCCGTTTTAAAACATCTTCGTTTTTTACATGTTCGTGGACCTGTAAACAATAATAAATAATTAAAGTGGATTATCACTTAACCTGCAATGTCCACAAAGAGTTTTAGTGCCATTACTATATTGCTCAAAGTGATAACCATAAAAAAAACAATAAAGAACAGATAATGGGAAAAAAAGAATACTGAATACACATTGCTACCTTAAAGCGCTATATATATAATCTTGTCAACGCAAACTTGGCACCGCAATATATTCAGGTATAACTAGGGTTGTCATCATCCGTCTGTACAATAATGTATCGTAATATATTTTAGTCAGTTGTACTATAGGTACTAAAAATCTATATTACTACTTATTATATTATAGTACAAAAGATTATAATAGAAAGAAGATATTACATTTTAAACACGCATCAAAAATATAAGTGGATATTTTAAAGAGACGACGATAAAAATGTGCACTATAGTTTTTCGGAAATTTTACATTTTTTCAAGAGATACAGTTATTATTAAAAAAAATAAGTAGCAACCCTATCGTCTACATTAATCGCTGTGGCAGACAGCGCGGCGCCAATCGTCGCTCGTGCCGCCGCCGGTTGCCACCTTCATAGAACAGGAAAAGATTTACATTTGCCTCGCGCCGAGCCCTATCGCGTCAATGTTATTTACCCACTTATATGTCACATATTTTATTGTATTATAATTGCCTTCGAACACGCAGGTGGTATTTATCGTGCGTTTGTTTATAAACTAACATCTAATCTTATTCGATCGATAATAACTTATATCCTTATATAACACGGCACTTAAGTATGTCGTAATGTTTACTTCCACCAATTTTATTTACGTAAACAAAAATATATATTTTTAATGTTTACAATTGTTTTTAATTAGCAGTGGACATAAGTATTCCTACTTCTTAGGTATAACATTTCATAGGCAAAGGGTAAATAAAGGAGACAGTATATGGACATATTTTACTAGCGCAGTAGTTCAAAGAAACACACATACATCCTCACAAACTTTCGCATTTATAATATTAGTAAGATTTTCAATAAAACACCGCAGAGTTGTTTATTAATCATTTTTCTATACGATTGATAGATACATTGGATTTATTTATTGACTGCAGGAAAATAGCAATGATATGAAACAAGCATTTTAAAGTTGTTAAAAGTTTCCAAGGGAGTCATGCGTAAATTTTCAACAAAATGTTGCATGTCATGGCGCCTCATATGACTTCGTCGGAATTTCACTGGAGCCTTCTCAGTCGGCAGGCTGCCGGTGCCAGCTAGTGTCAGCCTTACTTTCGCGGTAGTCACAATATGGCGTCATAGTTGAATTTCTGATTACATTGAGACATCGTCACTATCAATAAATATTGTTTCGTATTGATAAAGATTTGAATCATATGAATTAAATAAATTAATATAAAATCAATGAACCCGACTGTTTGCAAATAACGAACTGCAAAAGAGAAAATAATAATGTAGACGTTGAAGTTTCGGTTTTTTTTTTGTATTTTTTACCCGTTTCCATCAAAAGGATAGTAATATTATTTGAGCATATTTAAGTATATTAATTTCTTTGGCACGCTCTAGGCAAACGGCTTACCGTATTTTAACTAATGAGGTGCTTTAAAAAGTACAAAAAAAGGTACCAAAATGTTTACGATTTTATTGCAACTCTGCATGCTATTAATTATCTGACTGAAGTAGCAAACTTGCATGCAGTCCTCCTGATGGTAAGAGGTTAATGCCGTCTATGGATGTCAGTAAGGAACTTCATATAGAACAGGGGTTCTGTCTTAAGTCGATCACAGATGCGTTGCTACCTTCGGGGACTGTTGGTCGCCTCATATCGCCTCGTAGTGGACCGGCAACCAAAATTTCGCTATTTTCGTGATCCACCATTTGGGTAATACTAAATTACAAATTTCCAACCGAACAGACAAGCCACAGAATAAAAACGTGGTAAAATCACTAGTCGACCAACAATATCACAATTTACATACATCTATACTAATATATAAAGCTGAAGAGTTTGTTTGTTTGTT
>MOOZ01000036.1:260586-285410 GCA_002930495.1 Cecropterus lyciades | reverse complement strand
TTAAAAAGAATAAAATAGAAATTATTAAAGGTATAAAATTTCGGTTAATGTATGTCACGTTACATTTCTTTTAAACGCGGGTGAAACCGCGGGCTCAGCTAGTCTATACATAAAAATAAAATTGAAATGCATATGCAAAGTATATACAATACTGATAACAAAGTATCAATTACTAAAATTTTCGTCTGTCTGTCTGTTTGTTCTGGGTAAGCTCTGAACCCGCTGAATCGATCTTGACGGAACTTTCACTGTTGGATAGCTGTTGTCATAAGGCGTAACTTAAGCTACATCTATTTAAAATAATAATAATTAGGGTTCCGCACTAAAAGTTAAAACCCAAGAATCCGCGCGCCACCGTCACTGCCTCTAATGTCAGTTGCTATCAGTCGTATCTTGTCAAAAATTTTGGCTATATGGAGTTATGTCAATTTTATTTTTTTATACGCGGGTATAACCGCGGGGCTCAGCTAGTACATAATATATGAGGTAACATGATTTTGATTACTAAGCGCATGGTTCAGATTCCTACGTAATAACTGGTTCGTGAGCACTGATAAGTATTTGACCTTTGTATTTGTATTTAAATGTTTATTTTCTCGGGTATAAATTAGGATGTCTACAATGAATTGTGTATAAATTATTAAAGTCCTATTTATAAATGTCGTTATATTTCTTAGTGTTAATATAACCGTATCAATTTTATTAAGCTGCGTATTTCGAGATTTGTAGTATTGCATTGTACTGTATTTTTACTCTAAGGGATGATGACGAAAGTAAATGTCATCTAATTTTATTACCGTTCAGTATGACGATGTAAAAAAACTTCACGTTTAATTAACTAAGATTTTTGACCTCGAAGGAGAGACGATCTGAGTTCGTCTTGTTTACATCGTGTTGTACTCACGTTCAAATTGACCAGAAAAACCGTTCTCAGACAATGATGCAAAACTAAATTGGGTTTTTCGGAGTTAGCGACTGTCAAAAATGGCTGATAATTTTATAATTTCAGACAGGAAAAACTTGTTACGTGATTAATGCCAGTGATATAAGATAATAAATATTTTTGGGTTTCTGCACCCGTTATTTCTCTACATTTGCTGGACTTGCGTTTCCTCCAACATGGGCGAGGTCGCATATTAAGCCCAATAGTGATTACAGTGGGTTTACCGTTTTCTTATAATGACCGCGTGACGTCACGCGTCACCGCGTGGAGAAGCGTATGCTGTGCTCTGAAGTTTATTATACATATATAGATATCATGGACGGAAATGACAAGGTCATACAATATAAGATTTCCTATTTTGCTTAAAATATTTACAATATTGCTGCAAAAAGATATTTAAAGCATGAAATACTTGGATGAGACTGTATCTCACTAATAATATAATTTAATTGTACCTTGAATGAATGAACATGTATATTTACGCCCTTTAAGAAACTCGCGGCCGATCTTCGTACACCAAAAGACAACATACCATACCAATGTCCCAGGGTCTATAAAGTTGACTGTAGCTGTGGCAGCTGTTACATTGGACAGACAAAACGAGCCATCTCACAACGTATTAAAGAACACATCAGCGCAGTCAAAAAGAATCATCTGAAGAAATCTGCGGTAGCTGAACACATCCTTAATTCCGTATCTGACCACTGGATCGAATTACATAAACCTCAGGTGATCTCCGCTGAGCGTCATTACTTTCCAAGTTTAGTAAAAGAAATAGAGATCAAAAACATCCTTAGAACTTTACCAGAGAACATGGTTTTAAATTAGCGCAAACATAGAATCCAGTGATTAGTTTAAGTTACTATATATTTCTAAATATTGCAAAGTTCAGTGCGTAAGGATACAGTATATTTATGTTGTGTGTCGTGATATGGAAAACTAAAAAAGAAAAACGTACTAGACGTAGGGTAGATAGGTTAATCTACCACTAGTACTTGTCAACGGTTTCAACCCGCCACCGCAGTTTCGCCGAGACCACGATCCATGTAACTGGGTCGAAATATCGGCAAAAAGAAATTCAAAACCGTATATCGTGAGTACCCGTAACATATTAAAATGTATCAATTCCGCGATAATATTAGTCTAAAATCAAATAGAATTTATATTTCATCTGCTTACTGGTTACAGATTTTTTCCTTCGCAAAATAAATACCTACTTTGAGGAGAATTGTTACGTATTCTTAAAGCACCAATTCTAGATAAGGTATTCTCTCTAAACGTAAACGTAAGTCTAAACTTAAGTAATATAAGACAGTTAGCTTTATTTATAATCTTATTATTATAAAATTTTACACAAGTTAGGACTTTTTAGAGCAATATTTTAATGTTATATCATTCAAGTAGTCATTAGTCACATAATCTTATAGGTACCTAGTGTTCGAGCGTTACGACGAAGTGAGCGAACTATATTGCTTGATCGATGGAAAATACGCACAAAACACTCATCTTCATAAATATTTATTAGACATAAATTTACGAAACTCGCTGTTCTGACCGACATCGACATATAAACAAGATCAATGCAAAAATAGCTTTTCCAATTTGGTGTTTTGTACCACGTGCAAACGGTATTTTTAGCAGTACTGAGTAGTGAACATACTTTCTGAAAATGGAATGGAGTAGAGTGGAGTGGAGTGAAGCAAATAAGATAGGATACTGCTTAGTGGAATAGATTTAAAAAAATAACCATATAATACAAATGATTTCTATGCAACAAAAGTGTAATAAAATATTTAAATAAATGTCAGCTTAGTAAATTGTCCCGAAGGCAGCGGACATTAGCGTTAGAGCTCCAATTGGGTAATTTATAAATTTAGTCCATATAGAGAGACAAGCAGATAGAATCAGTTTTAATTTAATAAATTTAAAAAAGACTTGACGAACAAAGAAAAACAAGCATGCTGTCCACCTGGCGATAAGTGATGCCGCCCATTGATATCTGTGATCGATTCCGTATAGAACAGTGAGTGGCTCTATCTAAAGCCAATCACAGATGCGATACCACTCTTGAAGAGTAAGATGGTCCCATCACATGTAAGTCAGCCAGCATAATCACCCTTCCACCGAAACGCAACTACTTCTTCACGTGATATCTCCCTGGTGGAACCGTACTTCTAAATTCTTAGTTCCCAAGTTCAGTTGGCATGACAAAAAATCATGACTTCACCTTGAAACTGCCATCGCCGCCAGTGTCATAAATGTTTTTGGTCATCAAATAGTAAAGATATCAGTTACATCGGTGTCAAAGACTATTTAGATTCTGCGACTTTTTGTTTTGGTCGTCAATTTTGGTTTAATCTTAATTTTTTTGTCGAGTTTTCGTAATATGGTCGAAATGTAGCAGGGGGTCTACGGGAACCAGCTAAATTTTGAAAGTGGTCTATAAGAAAGAAAAGTTTGAAACCTCTCAAAGTACGCACAAACTGTACGCATATAGTACGAAACAATTACATTCAACGAAAAAAAAAGTCAGTATGTCAGGCAGGTATCTGTATAAATAATTCAACGAGTATCGAATTCGTCATCGTATCATTCATGTACTGTACGAGTACCTTACTTGTCACATGCAAATTGACCATAATGTAAGTTTTGTATACTACTTAGCATTTTCATTTCTTCATTCATTCATCATTCTTCAAATAAAGTTTCTGGTAAATAGAATAACGTGTTCATCTGACGCATTTCTTGATAAACCATCTTGTTACAAGAGTGCAGTCCACCTGATGTTATATGATTTTAGACAAATACTATCGCGTAATTGACACATCTATACTAATATTATAAAGCTGAAGAGTTTGTTTGTTTGTTTGAACGCGCTAATCTCAGGTCCGATTTGAAAAATTCTTTCGGTGTTAGATAGTCCATTTATTGAGGAAGGCTATTATAGGCTATATATCATCGTCGAAACTTACGCGGGTGAATCCGCGGGGCGCAGCTAGTTTAATATGTAACGGGCACGAAGGAGAAACCAGTCAAGCACCAGTGGTAGATTAGATTATATACCCTATGTCTCCGACGACGACTACGACACACACTAACTGTATCCTTACGTGATTTACATGAATTGTGATTTACATAAATGAAATGGATTCCGCGTTTACACGAACGTTTCAGAACGGTTGTTGTAATCATCTGAAACTCCCTCATTCTAAGAGGAAACCCGTGCCCAGCAGTGGGACAATAATGAGTTGATAATGATAATAATCATCTTCTCTGTTAAAGTTCTTAGGACTTTTTTAATTTCTATTGCTTCGCTTACTTAACGTGGAAAGTAATGACTCTTACCGGAATATCTGAGGTTTGCAATTCGATCCGATGGATGAAACCGCAAATTTCTTCATGTCATCCTTTTCCACTGCACAGATGTGTTCGTTAATACGTTGTGGGTCATTTATCTGTCCAATGCAAGAACCGCTACAGCTACACTTAAATTAAACTCCGGGACATTGGTATACATGTAGCGGTACTATGGTCCTACCACCTTGAGTCGTGGTTGGACAAGTATGATTATATCAGAAAGGCAAAACTGCCACACTTATTTCTAGCGCGAAGCAGATCTTTCATTTCGGTGGAAGAGTGTAGTTTCCGGCCAACTTTCATATAGGCAACCATCTTAATCCTCGGGAAGCGACGCATTTGTGATTGACTTCAGATGGAACCCCTGTTCTAATTGATACAGATGTTCATGGGCGTGTGACCAGTGACTTATCAAATGAACTGCACGCTCATTTACAACTTCAGTGTTATAGTAAGGACCATTTCAGCGTATGGAAATAGATAGAATAGATTTGCAACGTATGTACATCTAAAAGTGATAAAATTCTTCATGGTTCGACTTAGGAGGCACCACTTCAACACTTATTTGTCCTATAATAACAGTGCTCCACTGTCTACTTTGAGAAACTCGCATCTAATAATTGAAATTTTAGAATAATTCGAACTTTCCTTAGCGCCGAGATAATGTGGAAGTTGCAATAAAAATATTCCGTCAGATTTACAACTGATTTGTACGCCCACATTTCCATGTCACATGACGTCACGTCATCGGACTGGGGGACTAACCATTACGTGTCCACGGCACTGTTGGAAAAGTTTGTCGGAAAACGAAACCACTATTTATGAAACCTTTTTTTTTTTTTTGTTTTGGCGGGAAAAAATGTACCTAACCGCACATCCCGTCGCCCGGGGAGACAACGGGGTAGTGTGGGGCCCACACCCCTTACTAGGCGAACCACGGGTACACTATTTATGAAACCTGGTTCAACACTGAAATCCTTAACATCATGATGGCATGCGAGTAAAAATGGAATCGCATCCCTGGAGTCCACTTAGCTGAATTTCTACTTTACAGGAACAAGAATTTATATGCTTCAAAATTACTAGATTAAGGAAGACCGAAGGTCAGATTAATCGAAATACCATACTACGTACTGAACATGGTATTGTCATAATTCTCGTGAATGCGGGAAAATGTAACCAAACCCAAGGTATAAGGGCAATCCCAACACACCAAAGAAGGACATAAACAAATGAGCAACTACTCAATTATTAACATTAAAAGCGTTACTGTTTTATATTAAATGTGCCGTTAAATCTTATTACTATAAATAAACAGTAGGTATAAAGATGTGTAAGGTTATATGTGCAAGGCGAGCAACATAAACTGTACACTCGTATAATATATTTACTATTGTGAGTTTACATACATATGTATTACATCCAAGCTTATCTTCATTCATATGGAACCGCGGAATTAAAATTAACAATGAAGGTATTACAACGCGTGGTTTTATTGTAAATTGTTTTTATATCTGAAGTAGCTTATATTATCACGTGGAGCGCATGCTCTTTTGATACTTCATTACTATAAAAAATGTTTAACTCTGTTGATTCAGTAACCACGCTTCAAAAATTGTACCAAATAATTGCAGAACCTTGTTGATACATATCTCACATTGCATACATTTTAGACTCCTGACGGTCACATTCCTGCGTGCATAGTGTTACATGCAGATCAATCAATTATCATTCTCCATTAAAGTTCCATATCCAAAATACCCATACGAGGCTTTATCTTTTAAATCTGTCTTTTAAAAATGCGATAAATACACTTGAAATTTTAATAGGGCGTATAATTATAAGAAACAAATACTGATACCCAGTATTTTTCATTGCTTTTCCATTAAAAATAATCGATTGAGCTAAAATATGTGCTTACTTAAATTAAACTATAACAATAAATAAAAATTATTTGGTACCGAACCCTCCATGTGCGAGACAATTTCTATTTAGCCATCTATTGTTTAATGTGAATAAGGTAAATAATAAGTACGCGAGTGCAACTTTTCCAGCAATCTTTTGTCACCTGCGTTATTGTTCGTAAGCGGGGAAGCACGGGCCACGGAACAATAAGAGAGTTACGTTCGAGATGTATCGCTAGGTCGGCGGCTGGTTGGCAAGCTGGTCACGTCCAGGGGCACCTGACTGTCGAAACCCGCTCTGATGTCAATCCGGTGCGTACGTGCCTACAGCTGCGCAGGCCACTTCCAAAAACATTACTGATTGTATTTACGCATAGACTAACGACATTACTTAAACTACACAAACTTTTGTCATCTATACATAAATAATAGAAGAAAACTTTCTACCCAATTTTAAACACATTGAGCGCTCGATAAGCCTCAGATCGTCCATAAATATATCATATAAATAGTTCATATAGAGAAGGATTACAAAAAAAAAATATGTAAATTAAGTATAACAAATGTATTCAATAATCTAATCTGTTCATGCTGACAATGTAAAACACATTAAGTCAAGGCGACTACAGCCTTGACTTAATGTGTGACTAAATGTGAACAAAGTGAGATGCTTATTTAAATAAAAACGCGTTTTCTATTAAATGCAACTTAGCCAATTAAACTTCATTTTTCATTTTTTGTATTTTTCAATTAAAGTATTGTAATAAATAAACACCAAAAATTTAAATTTGGTTACAAAAATATGCCAAAGTGCGAGTCGATTGGCAAAATACAATGTATTAGAATTAAACAGACTCCACTTATGTCTTACTTCCACGAATGTTTTATTTTAGTTGAACTTGGACAAAAATCTTGAGAATGTCCTGTATACTAGTCCTTTGTTAATTACTTCAATTACGATCGAATTTCGACCACTGCGATGAGCTTCTACTTCAAATATGTGTAAGCCATGTATCTAAAATATCGTGTTAGTCATTATCTGACGCGTTTCTCAGAGCCAATCAGAGGGCATTCATTCCATTAATAATGTGGTAAGACTTCACATGGTTTCACTGCGATGACACAACCACGACACTTTTATATCTTACTAGCTTATATACTCGGCTGCGCCCGCTTGGGTCACGGTGAACGTGACCCATGTATGTTAAGAAAAATATTAATAAATTTAGTAAACGATGTAAAACACACGAATCTAATAGTAGGGACAAACACGATTTCTCTGTGCATATTACTCGTCTTCACAAAATTAACAATTCTTTTATGGTTCAATGTATACGCTTTTATAATAAACTACCTATGGACCGTGAGGTCAAGAGTATCCTATGTGTTAATTAATTCGCCAGATGGTAGAACCTATGTAGTTCGACCGAGGAGGTACCACCGCCACACCTATTTCTAGCTTGACTGGTTCTTACGTTTCGTTGGATCTCAGATCTCAGTCCTCGGAAGTAGCAGCGCATCTATGATCGACTTGAGGTAGAACCCCTGTTCTATATGAAGTTATCAACAGATGTTAATGGGCGACAGTCATCACTTACTATCAGGTATACTGCATGCTCGATTTCTACTTCAATGTGATAAAAAAATCAAGTCAACTATTTGTGAACTAACTTTCATTCAAATCCAATTAATAGGTTTTTCGTAAAGAGTAACAAACATGCATTCATCCATTCATCCAATACATACTTGTACATATAGATTACCCAACTATACTATAATTAACTTTTAAAGATGGGACCCTACTACTTATCCTACCCTATTAGACCGCCTCTGTCCGGGACTCTGTCTCGTGAACCGAAATTGGTATATTTTTTTACAAAATTTATACCATTTTTATAACAACAAGTACTATCTTATCTTGATATATAAATTACGTGTCACGTTGTTTGTCCGCGATAAACTCCTAAACTACTGAACCGATTTTGATAAAAATTTTACAACGCGTGCAGTTAGGTCCAACTTGAAAGATAGGATAGTTAATATGTATACAAATTTCGTGCTACGTTGTTTGTCCGTTATGGATTCCTAAACTACTAGGTAGGTATATAGTATGTAACCGTGACCATGTCTTAATCTGTTGGGTGGTATTTCTGTTAGATGCTTTTAGGGTTCTGTACCCAAAGGCACCTATTACTAAGACCCTATTACTAAGACTCCGTTGTCCGTCTGTTCGTCTTTCCATCTGTCTGTCCCCAAGCTGTATATCATGAACCGTGATAGGCAGACCGTTGAATTTTTTTAACAGATGATGTATTTCAGTTGCCGGTATAACAACATATACTAAAAGCAGGATAAAATAAATATCTAAGGGTGCTCCCATACCATCCCATAGGGTGATTTTTTTGTCGTTTTTTTATAGATTATGGTAAGGAACAAGAGGAGGCACTGACTTAAAATAGAGTGTTTTCCCATAGTCAGATTTATTGTATGTTGGTTTATCTCTGCTTGGATATGTAGAAAAACAATACATTTTACTGCCAGATAATAACACTTCATCAAATATTGTATACAAAGAAGTATTGAACAATTAAAATAATCATAATCATTTTAATATTTACTAGAAATGTAACAAACAAAGGTAGATACACCAAAATTTTACATAATAGAGCATACATGTTTCGCCAATTTGGCATGCAAATTGATACATATTTACATACATACGCGGTCAAAACATAACCCTTCTTTTAGCAGTTGGGTAATAAGCCTTAACATTTAGTACTTATAATAAGCCTTAACGTTAGTGATTCTTAAACCACACTAAAAAAAATTTAATGCCCAACGAAGTGGGCACGCGTCTGCTAGTTAAAATATAAATTTAAAAATCCCCCACTCTAAAAAGAAATTTAAAAAGCCAAAAGGTTTTGGCTGTACGTTGATATCTGGGCATATCAGTAAGTCACCTTCCTCTTTTTAACACGCTTTTATTAGCTTTGGTTGTATCTAGCATGGTATTTAGCATGGTAGTTTTATAAAATAAAATATGTTTTTCACCTTTTTTTGGAAAATTAACCCCTAAGAAGGCGAAATAGGAGCTTGAAGTTTTTTTGGAAGTCCGCCAATTTTGATGCAAGCTTAATGTAACTTAGTGTTTGGGTTTGTGATTTGAAATAATGAAAAATATATTTCATTGCTTTTGGAAAATCAACCCCTAAGGCGGTGAAAAGGGGATTGGAAATTTAGTGGCAAGTCCGCCAAATTTAATGCAAGCTCAATATAACTTAGTGTTTGGGTTTGCGGTTTGATATAATGAAACATATATATTACCGCTTTTAAAAAATCAATCCTTAAGAGGGTAAAATAGTGGCTAAATGTTTTTTGTAAGTCCATCAATTTCTGATGCATGTGGAGAATCCCATTTAAAGGTGATGCATTGGATGAAATGGTTAGAATACGAAATAAATCATAGATCGACCTGAGATATTGTTTTCACATGTGATGCACTAAAAGTCCATTTTCTCTACTATAAAATTATCATTGATAAGACTGAAATAGAAAACTAAATGATACTTAAACTAAAAACACGCTATTGGAACTAGCTGAACTAAATCGAAAATAATTTTCTCTACGTTAAAAAAAGAGCGATAATAAAAAAAAACTATTTATCGTAATAAAGCGTAGGGTGCTGAAGGCGAAAGTGAAGAATATCTCAAAAACACTTTAAACTACTATTTATTTTGTATAGATACGAGTAGAACTTAAATATGTGCACTATGAATTTCACAGAATATATTTTCCAACAAAGTCATATGAAAAAATCCTACGTAATTTTCAAGAATAATATGCATACATGCATATTATGTGATCGATTCCTGGTAAAATTCATGTATCATTTTGTCTTATTTCTTGTTTTAATTGATCAAGATGCGTCACTGACAGTTTTCTATTTTACATAATTCTTAAATAATAAATTACTAGTTAATTGTTGCAGCGTAACTAACTAACATAAGTCCAATAGTTTTAATGGAACGCTATTTAGGTATCTGTGAATTCCGCTTGCGTTCAAGGATTCAAATACAATTCATGAAACTTTTTTGTAGGTACGAGTAATTTACTTAAATAATTTAAATACTAATCTGCCGTTGATAATCGATACATTGAGCATCCTTTTACAATCGATTAAGAGCCGTCATGTCTTAAGGGTATTTACCTATAATGAGATGCTTAGTTCCGTAGAATCTCTGTCACATCATCTTTAAGCGACAAACTGAATAAAAACCTCATTAATTCAGTATCTTGAGCAGTACATGCCGCACGTAACAATGAGGCGGCACTTGATACGCCCTGACTAGAGATACAAACTGATAAAATTATCGACATCAAAAACGATGTTTGTATCAAAGATTTGAAAATATCGATAATATTGAAAGTTTAATGCGATATTATCGATAACTTTGACCTAGACAAAAAAGTCGCCAGGAATAAATTATCTCTGTTAAAATACCTCTTTTCAAAATATCGATTCAAAACTAGATAAGAAAAATAATTATTCCAAAAGAATTAAATATTATCGATATGTCATTTTGTTGCGATATGATACTATCGTATCGGAAATATTTTTATATGGATAACTTAGGATCGATATTCGATCTTATCGTATCTCGAATCTCGAATGATGCCAACTCGCCCGATCGGGCGAGTTTTTTTCGGGCGAGATGACGAATAACTCTTATCGAACATATGTATTGTTAGCCTTAGCATAAAGTCGTCATTTACATTTCGATTTGCGCTAACGATGACGACGTAACCATTGGCTTCATTTATATTCATAACTGGCTTAAACATTTGAATTAGAGACTTAAAGAGTCAATTCTTCATCTTATAAATATAATAATGTGCATCTGACTCAAAATACACACTGGTACACTCCAGTTCTCATACCAATGCAAATAAATTATTATTGGCGTACAGTTCGTCCCGCCGTGTAATACAGTGAAAAAAATAAATAAACAGCATAATTATTTTTTGTTCATGTATTTTTAGACTATTTAATTAACAGTTTTGTCTTCTGAAGTTTGAAAAAAATACTTTAGTAAAAGCACAAGCATTTTCAATAATCAAATTATTTTAAAAATGCCTAATTTTCGGCAGTTTGATAAGACGGCGTTAAGATTTGAGAATACATATATGTTATATTAAATAGAAACATAATTTATTATGATAACGATCTCTAAATCTATATATAGTTGAGCTATGTAAAGGTACATCCAGTTTTTTACTACCGGTAATGTAACAACTTCAACAATATTATAAATGCGTTTATAATTTATTCTCACTGATAACGATATTTTATATTCCAAATCAAATAAACCGAAATGTGGCTCATAACATTTCAAATGAACAGAACGATGATGATAATATATTTCACCATTTAATAAGTCAAAGGAAATATTGTACAAGGAAGTTGACCTGCGACGTAATATATGTCAAAACGTAAGTTTTAGTGACGACAAGAGGTGAAGCAATGGGAAACCGGCACGAGCGGGAGCCTGATAAGGAAAGGAATGCAGGATGAAATGGATCTAAGGAAATAATACTAGGTAGTAAAATAAACACATTTGTTACAGTTGAAAGACCAAGTGCGTCTATAACTCTACACCTACTTAGAAAACAGGTTATTCCTAAACAATTGCTATAATGTTTGTTTTGGTTTACATGTAAACGACTGTTTGTTTGTTTATTAATAATGGGAATGTAATGTGCATACGCACATTTTGCATGACGTCGATGTAACTTAAGAAGCTCCTTAAGTGGTGAGTGTTAGCTTTCAGTAGCCTAAATTAGCTGGAAATAAATAAAATTAAAATAATATATATAATAATAATATAATATAAAAGCATAATAATATAATATAAAAAAATATGAACTAATTTATTTTTATATAATTTTATACGTATTTTGATTTATTTTATAATCGATTTTTTTATTAAAAGAAAGGTCTTTTCCAGTTTCTTTTTTATATGAAAGGAATCAGAGAACATACAAATATGTAGCTTCATATCTTATAAGACAAAGATTTGTACCAATAATAGTTAATGAGCAAGTAATTAAAAACAGATAAACAAGGATACATATTGTATCAACAACAACATATTGTATCTCGAATGGACTCTTCTTTTTACTGCAGTATACCAGACCACGTTAGTACAGATTATTAATACGAAATTTGCGCGCGAATTACGCAACTGTTACAGAAAGCTGAAGACGTATAGTTGCGTGTAGTTCTGTAGAGACCACTGAGATAGTGGGCTGTTTGTATAGAAAAGCATTCCAATGCAGTTAGTCAATGGGACCTGTTTTGCGGCCCAGCTTATCGGGTGTTGTTGCGGTCGGCAAGTGTAAAAAAACTAACAGTGTGACGCATTCATTCATAAATGTAGCACGTAATTACCAAGACAGGCATGTTGCGGAGAGGTGCGGAAACTTATGATTCTGTAGGAAATTTATTGCTCCATTTTGTTACAACTACGTTAAGTAAGTACATTGACATGCAAACCGATTTTCATTAAGACGGAGTGTTAATTATTTTAGTACGTTAAGTTTTTTTTATCAGATTGAAGTAGCAAACGAGTATACAGCTGGTCCACCTGATGGTAAGTGGCTACTGCCGTTCATGGGCGTCCATAAACAATTAATATACAGAACAGTAATTATATAGAACAGGGTTTCGAATGTAAATGCATTGCTACTTCCGTAAGATAACTAAGCCGCATCGTATAATAGTGAGCAGGCAACCACACCTACCCAGCGAAACGCAAGAACTATCTCACGCTAACAAGAAGTGTAACGGTGATACCTCCTCGGTCGAATTACACTGGTTCTACCACCTGGAAAATTAAAAAAGTATTTTTAATGAAAATAGTATTTTATTCCTATCTTTCTATTCGATTCATGATAAATCTTAAATATGTTTCAAATATCTATCCTTTTTATTTTTAAAAGACGGAGTATATATGGTATTATGGTAAATAATCACGGTCGCTTATGTTCACCTGGTACCTACTTACTGAATTTCTTTAATAAGACATCAAAAATTAAGCGAAAATTATATCGGGATTCATCTGGATTGTAAATAAGCTTCTTAAGTCAATCGATATGCTGCAAGAATACAGTCACTGAAACCAGGTGAATTTTGTCACCATTAAATAAAGCTAGTAGTGGTCACCACCGCCACACCCATTTTGGCCTCATAACAGCAATGTTATAGGTTCTGGATTGAAAAGTGAGGCAAAGGAGACATATATTTGGAGGCGTTCCAGTTAGTCCTCGAGGGTAGCAACTCGTTTGTGGCGAATCTCAAGTAAGACCCTAATTATATCGGGGATTGATCATACATTTCTAGGGGCGACAGATACCATCACATGGACTGCATACTCCTTTGCCACTTCACCTTTGCCCCCTTTCTATTATAAACTAACTCAATATTGGAAGATGTAACTGAGTCATATTTACAACTAGTGGTTAAACAAGCGCTATGACGATAACCATTTCATGGAACGCATCGTCATGTTTCCGAAAAGGTTTTTGGAGGCCATATGTCTCTGATACTATACACTGAGCCGCCACCGTATCGTAGAGCTAATATTTTTTTAACAAACCACACGTATGCAAGTTGATCTGGTACCAATAAATATTTTAATGTAGAGTCAAATTAAGTTAATATTAAATTCACTGCAGATAATACTTGTAGAATATAAGTCTATTTATATTTGTGAAATGCTTGAAGTAAACATAAACGCTTTCTACACTCATAGCCCGACAGTATGACAGGGTGCCATGGACACACAAAGACGAATACACAAACACCCAGATCCAGAACAGAAACCTAAACTCATCAGATGTCTGACCGGGAATCGAACCCCCACCCACTGCGTGTCAGACCGTTATGGTCACCGTTCCACCACGTGCGTCGTCAAAATCATGAAGTATAACAGCCCTAAAGAAAAATATTTTTTCAGACGTCAAAACATGCAGTTACGAAGATGTCCGACATTTATTGGTCGACAAAACAACGATCAACGATCGACTGATAATTTATACAGAGCTTTGATGTAGTATGTGAACTGTTTGAAACGGCATGATCATTAATTTTACTAGTTCAAGTACCTGTGCTTCGTTTCGTAACAAAAAAAATAGGTTTTACTCGTTAACCGTTTCAGGTACATGAACAGTGATAAGAACCTTCCAGGTAGAAAGTTTAAAGTTAACCTCGTACATGCTATCAAAAGTTTTCTATTTTTTAGCGTTCTCTTTTTATTCAAAATGGAAATATGGAAGTCTGAAACTAAACTAAAATGGTCGCCCTCTTTAAATTTCGGAAAATATCAATATCACAAGAAGCCTATAGACTGACCAGTTAAATAAGCTAGAATCATGCAAAATTTTATGTAAATGCACAAACACACCATCTTATTTTTATATATTAGTATAGATATAGATAGACTAGCATATAAGATACCTGATTTAAGTAGCCACCAAATGGACGGTATCCTCGAAGTCGGGCCACAAAAGGTTTGACCACTTTCCAAATTAAGTATAATCTCAGCATTACTTACTGTTACCAAAGCTGGGTATATTTAGTACTGGACTTAAAAATATGACGAAAAATTTAGCGGAAAACAATGTTTATAGCCGAGCCTTTACGTAATCAGATGTAAGAAAAATGACGATTCAGAAAATGGTCAGGCTCGCTCTATAATATGTTTCATTTTTTTACAATATCGTAACAGCACACGAGTATGCAATCCATCTGATAGTGGAATTCAAGTCCTTTTACTTGAGCGGTGTGTGCTGTCCATGGCATCTCTAATCAACCCCAGACAAGATTAGAGTCTTAAATGAGGTTACCCTATATATCGTTGCAAATATGTATCCCACACCACAAACTTGAAATCAACACACATCAGTGTTTAACATTGCTATTATTAGACAAAAAGAGGTGAGGCCATGATACCCCTGCAGACTAACCACAAAGGCCTCTACTACCTTTAAATACACGATTATCGTAATAATGTTATGTATATCTAAGTTTTGAATAAGTTAAATTGAAATACATTTTATAATCTACATCCCTACTTAAACGAGCTAAGGATGAGTCGTATGAAAAAACAAAAAACATGTTAATCATAATTACAAATTGCGCGAATTACAGAAATACTGTTGCTTGGGATTTATTCTGAACGATTATTGTTACAATATACAATAATGGTTTTTCGTAAGTGCACGTCATAGGTGTTTAGCGCACGAGCCTTCTGTTGCTACATATTCCCAATTAGTCAGCGCGTGCGCGTGCCGTAGCTGCTTGCTAACCGTTCTGTACAATAACGTATCGTACTATATTTTATATAATTTAGATCAATATTATAATGACATAATTATAATTAAGTAATTTAAATTATTATAAATGAATATACATACCATCCAATAACTCTACAATGCAAAATTAATAACTAAAAATACCTTATAATTAAAAAAAAGATTTTGTAATTTTTTTTTTATTGAAGGTAAATTAAAAAGAACTTTAAAATATTTCAATATTATATAATCTATCAACTGCACAATGTAAACTAAGTCTTTGGTGCGAAAAAATTTAAACTCGCTATAAATGTCAATTCGTTCGTATGTTACTCTAAGGCCACGAAACATTCGCGTCACCGTTAAGCGTTTGAAACCTGCAATGTTCTGCGGCACTAGAGTAAAGACGCTTACACTTTAATGTTATTTATGTGCATTTGCATATACAACCCATCCTCTGCGGTAAGAGCATTTTTAACTGAAGATCTAGTTATGATGCATATTAGCGATACTATATTTTTCGAGCGAAGCGCACTCAGAAGTCCTGGTCTTTTGTTTTGGTAGCTACTATAATAAAATGAAAGAGACCACACGAACTACAGCCAACATAGCACCAAAGTTCAAATTCCGTCCAGTTACCTTGGTGGATGGGGGGCAATCCTTCAGAGATCGAAGACACAATCTTACTACTGAACATTTGGAACAATATTTGATTGTTTGCGTTTGCAAAAATATTTAAAAAATGTAACTACTACTAATTGTAGATATGCTGATTTTGAAATTTTAAAAAATACTTATGTTCTCTTTCTGGGTTTCTTAAACTTATAATTTAATTTTGCATATTTTACAAATTTTCGTGCGTATTTGCATTGCTTGTTATTCATGTTTACATTTATTACAAGCGTGGGAGAACAACTAAGAGACGCATGCTAATACAGTATACAATATTTTATCGTCTAAGGAATACATATGTATATTCTACGCACTACACGTGCATCGTTTATAGTAATTTTAAAGTTAGTGACGCAACACATCGGGAAAACCTAAAGCCAAAAAAGAATGGCTAAACGAAACAACACTAGTTGTGTCACTCTCCACATGGGCTTCAAAGAATTCTTACGTTATTGGTACTGGTACATATGTGATGCGTGCTGGATAAGGATAAGATACGTAATGAAGTCGATGACTAATGATCAGTTAAAGAGCAACAAAATGATAAGAAATTGTTTTTATACGATGAAATATATAATTTTCTATGATAGTAGTGGTTTAAAGGTACTGTAGACAACCCTTGACAAACTTATAAGAAGGTAACAAATGAGCAATCCATGTTATAGATTTCTGTAACAAATTCCCTATAGAACACAGGTTCTACCTAAAGCCAGTTCTACAAGTGCGTTGCCATGCCTACGGACCAAGTTGGTCGCTTGGTATGTAAACTGTCATCCTAACCCTGATGTACGCTAGAAAAAACCATTGTGCCTCCCCGGTCAAACCACACTGTTTCTCGGTCACTCCGGTTAAACCACATTCGGTCTACCACCTTTCAAAGGCTGGAAATGTTTATCCTATTCCTTCTGAAAAACTTAGTCAAACTAGACTTAAAAACATAAACATAACATAAACGCTTTCCACACTCATACCCCACAGTAGGATTTTCTCCTGTATTTTGGGTGCCATGGGCACTCAAAGACGAATACACAAACACCCAGACCCAGTACAGAAATCTAAACTCATCATTCAGATGGCCGTCTGGCCGGGGATTGAAGCCGGGACCCACTGCGTGTCAGACCGGTATGGCGACAGCTCCACCATGTGGGTCGTCAATTATAACCTAGAAATGGAGCCAAGTCGTGCCACTGAAAGTGTATCTCCTAATTTATAAAGTCATATTTATTGAACGCGACGACGCTATTAATACGTGTATGTATAAAAAAAAACATGTCCCACAATTATATCCCTCATCTGTCAATTAGAACTCTTATTCGACATCAGTGGAAGATGCGATAACCACTCTATCAAGTTATGTAACGCTAAAAAGACCGCTCAACATTTTTGCAGGTGGTAGAATGTGATTCGACTCCAGAGATACTATCATACCATTTTTGCCTCATAACAGCAATGTTCAGCGCTTCCGTGTTCCAGTTTGAAAAGTGTGGTGGCAATGTAAGATATCCAAGTAGTCTTCCAATCTTACCCTTCAAAGTAAAGTTTAGTGCAACACATCTGTGTTCCAGCATTTTAAGGCAACACATCTGTGGCCGAAGTCAGATATGACTAACCTGACCATCATCTACAAACCTGTCATCTACTATTAAGTGGACTGCATGCTTGTTTGCTACACGTTAAAAACAATGACGACGATTAAACAATGATAAATGCACACCTAATAGGATGCGCTTCATATCCTTTTGTGTGTGGGTGTAACAAAAATATTTATTCTAAATTTAAACAAGTCGTGACGTCTAAATGTCTTATAGTGTTAGTTTAAACATCATAAAAATACCGGAATCGGAACTGCCGATCGAATGCGGACCGAATCGTCAGCGACCGAAGCGTCATACAACTAGGGTTGCAATATATGACATGTACATGTAACAGAAAATTCACGTGTATACACTTTTACCCATTCACATCTTTTATTTACTCCAGATAGATTAGAGTTATAACTAAGGCCACGCATACGAAGTCAGTTTATCCATGTGCTTCCCACTTAGCAGACCCTTAATTTCAGAACGCGTACAGTAAGTAGCGCTTAAATAGTATTATAAGACAGAAATAGAGCTGTACTTGTGATGAGCACTGATGGGATCTGGTTTCAAGGATATGGTCATACAGTTCATCTTCCTCGAAGGTTGATTACAGGTGGTGGCAATGGCCACTTACCGTGGTGGACTGATTGCTTGCTTGCTTCTTCTAAATGATAATAAAACACTTTACGGTTACTTCGGATTTTTACACCATTTTTCATAATAAGATAAGTGACAACCCTGACTAACGCCATACATAATTATATTCCCACAGAATAATTGAAAATTACTAATAATATCTACAATGTAGAATCCAGGTGGCTTTGTACTCGCCTTTCCAGTAAACGTCACTGACGCACTCAGCGTCGGCGTCCTCGCCATAAATGTAGAGCAAACAGATGACACTTGACACCTCGCCACATGGTGCCCTTAACTGGCCGTCACAAATATTTGTGAAACTCCATAATGTTTGCAAATATACAATACAATCAAACGGTGGCATCATTCATTTCGATTCTCACCGGATGTAATTTTAAATAATAAGACTCATATATAATGTTTCATTTTATCAGAGAATTCCATCAACAGTGGTTTGTTAACGCGTCTGTATAGTCTGTATATATTGTCGTATTAGAAATACACTTCGATACTTCATTTTGTTTAATATTTCTCATATTTCTATATTCAGTGCCTGGCATTAATTCAATTGTAAAATTTATAGAAGAAATATTGTGGATAATTTAAAGAAAAAACAAATAAATTAAATTACATTTCATTCAACTGATATCTTAGTTTGGTTATCGTTTTCGCTTATAAAACTATTCCAAATACAATTACAACCAATGATGCCTTTTATTATAAACACAGTACAGCTGTAAAAATATCAAACTGACGTAATATAGTCTACATTTAGCACAATATAGAAAATAATTACCTAGCTATATCAGCTCACGTAACGCTTATTCTTCCTACATTTATTTATATACATGATAATATATTTTATAACAGTTTGCGGTGTTTTCGTTTAATGATCATCCATAGAAAAATTGATAAAAATAAGAATAGCTATCAACATTTTGATCATAACAATTCTAATTTGAGATTTGATATATTTTTTATAGATCTAACAAACGTTGATTAAGAGAATGGCTATTAGCGGAGCTCCAAAATTATTATTGTGCCCATTCCCGAAATTTAAGAAGGTAAGTACGGAAGGTACTGCTTAGCAAAGGTATTGACCAAAACGTTATATTTGTAGATCCCTAGGACTGCCCTTAAGTACTTTACTTAAAGTCCCTGTCAATATAAAAGTCGGAAGTGTTTTCGGAAACCCTCATTTTCTGGAAGCACTCCAAAGAAGAATTATTAGTGACGTCAGTGCTTGTTAGTTAGGTTATTTGGCATTGGAAGGATTGTACAAATGGAAATGGAAAAAAACCTTATTCATCAATTTTACATATGTACATAGGTATATGTATTAATCATTCTCTTTATTTCTTAAATTACGCCTAGATTATGTTAGAGGAAACGTAACTCTGATTCAACTGTTGTGTGGTAAGCATCCCGTCATATATCAATTAAGCTAGTGAGTGCGATGTTTAGATGAAACTAATTTGATCATAATGCACGATGAATCACGTAGCGTGCACCCATTGTCATGATGTGGATCCGTCATGACGTCCCCGTAACGGTGCAACGGATGTATGTCAAAGGATCAGTTAAAGACGAACAAAAATAGATCCGTTCTAATTGTGTCCGGTGTTATTCGATGCTCAACGAGGCGAGGCGTCACGGAGGAGTGTGCGTGACGTCACGGCACGTCACGACGTACGGGCGTGGCGTCACGCGCGCGCCGCCAACGTCCTTTGGATCTTGAATGCTCGACTCGCGCCGCTTGCTACAATTAAAGTATTAAGGTCACTGCAGCGGACGTTGAACTCCCTTGGACGTTGTCCAAAGTCCAAATCGCTTACGTAGTGTGACTCCAACCACGTATACGTACATACCTTCATGTTAAAGCGATTAGCTTAATGATATGGTATTATGTATGATAAATTACATAATGAACATAAACGCATGTCTTAATGTCGCGTATGAATATAAGATACTCATGGTGGCATACTAATTTATTAAATGGTTATGCGGAGGGCGATAGGATCAGACTATCATTTAAACTCACGTTCGTACTATGACTTTTAATCTACCTATTATGATATTTGTATTAGTAGGGATATATTATCTCTACTAATATTATAAATGTTAATTTAAGTTTGTATGTTACGCTTTTAAGCCAAAAATACTTGACCGATTGTCATGAAACTTTCTACAGATATTCTTAGACGTATTAGAAAAAAACATAGGATACTTTTCATAAAAAATAAAAAAAAATAGTTTGGTAGACAAAGCCTTCAAAATAATATCTTATTAACTAAAAATTAGGTGCAAGTTTATTGCTTCAACGCGAGCGAAGAAGCGAGTAAAAGCTAGTACAATATATAACCAATTTAACTTTTAATTATAGCATGTACAATGAAATAAATAACCATTCATGACATGCATTTTTTTATTTACAAAATATCCTCATTGACCAACTTAACGCTACTGCCAAGGTAAACACGGCAATATTAGCAATATGTACGTGGTATTGAACTTGCCCTCGCTGACACGCCGGGTTTCCCGCCGGGATAACCCACTGCAGCAGCTTTTCTCTCGCTAATCACCTGTGTCCACAGGGTTGCCACCTATTAGTCACGTATTTACACAGTTTTATTTTTATTTAGTATCCTTTACAATATACTCGTAGAATTAGCAAAGGAGTATGTACGTATCGCCTGAGTAGCCTGAGGTGGGCCTCAGATGCGCTGCTACCCTTGAGATATAAGTTGGACAGCCGCTCCGCACAGCGTGTCTCACTCTTATATTGTTCAAAGCAGGACACAGGAACGCTCAACACAACTGTAATAGTGTAGAAATAAGGGTGATGCTGGTGTCGGAAATAAGCCGCGATGACGTTTATCAAGTAATCTTCAATAATTGAATTTGAAAGTGTAATTTTGCAAAGAAGGAAAAACAGAACACTATGTTGAAAAGATTTCTATAAAAATGTGTAACATATAAGTGTGATAACTTAACATAGTCAATAAATGATTTCATTTGTACGATGATAATAGTACCTACATTGATATCATGCAAACTTACCTAATCTCGTTGAGATCCCAGGTTTATTGAAATTAAATGCAAATAAATTGTTTTTTGACAACCTTGAGTATATACTTATTGGTTTGCACGTACTGGTTCTAACTGAAAATCCTCCCAGAATAACTCCACGATAGCGGCGCCGCGATACACGCAGCCTGTTTCCGAGATCCGACCGCAAATAGCATTCAAGTGTAAATTTAATGAAGGAAAAGTCAAAGTTAAACGATAAATTAATGCTCTGTTACTACGACGAGTATAAATTAATTAATGCAAGCATATCCATCTTTTTCAATTACTACTGCTTTAAAAAGTAACATGACTTACAATTTTTTTAAAAGGCGGTTCGAAGGTGGTAGAACTCTTTGTGGTTCAACTCCGGAAGCACCACCGCCACACCTATTTCAGCGTAATAACAGCAGTGTTATGCGCTGCTGTGTTCTGTTCTGAATAGTGCGGTAAGGGAGACATACTATTCCGAGGCATTCCATCTTAGTCCTCAGGGGTAGCAACGCATCTATGGCTAACCTTAGGTGAGACTTCTCTTACCTAGGGTTGATTACAGATGTCCATGGGCTGCAGTAGCCACTTACCTTCAGGTGGACTGCATGCCCGTTTGTTACTTTCATACTATAAAAAAAGGAAATTATTTAAAAAAAATAAAATAATAAGTCATATTCGTTTTTTTTAAAGGAATATTCAATGGACATACATACATTTAACAAAACTTTTTCATGTCAATAAAATGTTGATATATCATCTATAGTTACCACCACGGACCATATAACAAAATGTTACAAATGTTACCTCCGACTTTAAAACTTTAAAGCTTTTGAATTGAAATTTCTTTAGAATCGTTGTGATCTGAAACTCGATTAAACGAAAATACGTCACAATAAAGATAAGGATAAGTCGGGGAGAGTATGAGATTGAATACATTACACATTTTTTATATATCTTGGTCTTCTCTTTGTGCGATGCTTCATAGCGTAAATTATAAAATAATAAACCTTACATTTATCGTAATACTCCTGATGTTCTATATGCATCTCAAACTCTCGCAGGCTACTATTCTGAAGTTTCATTTCTGCCGTGTGTTTAGTATAAATTTATTTTTAGAGAATCGATTTTAATCAAAATCAAGATTTCACGTTGTTGCTGTGTGAGATTATATTATCGTTTATTTTTTTGTGTAGATCTAGTATTTCAATTTATTTCAACTTTCTCTCTTCCTCTCGCTCGCTCTATTTACCTACTTATTCTATATTTCATATTCACGGTGCTCATAATTTAAAAAATCCGGGTAGCATTTATATACCTAATAATAAAAATATGAGGCAAATATCATGTTATTGCAATTTAACATCTTAACAGCAAGCAAATGATACTATTAATGTTAAATACATTTGGTTTTATTTATCCATCTTCACAATTAAACTTATTTTTATGTCCTTCAAAATAAACAAATTGGAGCAATAATTTATTTATTGGTAGAAAAAAATATTTATTTCATTTATGCGGTTATCACTCGTAACAGAAGCATTGTAATATTCCATCAGATTGGGTAATTAGTGTTTAGAAATCAATTGCAATATATTTTCATAAATTTCGTAGGCGATTGGGTCACAGCCGGATTCTGAGACAAATCTGCACAGCCTCGACCTCCGCTTTGACGTCAGCAGAGCCCAGATACCGCCAGCCGTCCGTCAATTGTTGCCAAATAATATACGAAGTCCGGCAAGCTGTTAGCCTGCGCAATGCATGTTGCACAAGCCTTGTTGTGCACTGTGACGTCAAACCGACGACAGCATACATACTGGAATTAGTTAAACGGAGGTCGCACGCATGTCTGTAAATAAAGTTCAAACTTGTAATCAGAATAGCGTTGCTTTTTTTTATCGTATGTAAATAGCAAATGAGCATGCAGCCCGCCCAATGGTAAGTGTCTACTGCCGCCCATGAACGTTACAGACGTTCATCCCTACATCATCATCTACATTCATCCCTACATCATCAACCCTAGGTAAGATCAAAGTCTCACCTAAGGTAAGCTACATTCAGCATTGTTACCCCTGATGACTACCCTTCAGACCAGAACACAACAGCACATAACACTGCTATTATTTGACACAAATAAGGAGGTACTCGGTATCAGCAGTTTGTCGTGTTGTGCTGCATTCGTTACTACCCATTTAGGATTTAAGTCAACGAAAAAAAAGGTTACCAGATCTAATTATTCTGCTGCCCCTAAGACGGCAAGACGTGCCGCCCGAGTATCATGAAACCCTCTGGTGGACGAAAGAATGGACAAGATAACATTGTAGTTGCCGCCCCTACAATCTGCCGCCCTAGGCTCCAGCCTACTCAGCCTGCTGGTTAATCCGCTACTGATAACCGGGCTCTCTGATGTCTTGCTTTAACAATGAATGAAAACATCTTAAACCTATATGTGTGAAGTCTACTAATCCGCACTTTGTCAGCTTAGTAGACCAAATTGCAAATCTTAGGGTAGACCCATGCACTACAATAGGATAATAATGGGTTGTTGATGATGATAGGTGCTTAACAATTCGCACTTGGCCAGCACGGTGGACTATGGCTAAAAACTCCCGCATCTGGGAGAAGAACCGTCTCCAGCAGTGTGACAATAATTAGTTTGTATGATGATGATAATAACACACCCTCTGACACGTAATAGCGATGTAAACGCTTCTGGGTTTTGATTGGAAAGGAATGGTAACGGTACCGACAATACAAAATAATTCGACTAAAGCTCCAGTATATTTGGAATTATTTCTTTTAAAAATGACAGAAACTATTAAAATACATTTGTAATGTTTCTAACTTTAGTGACGTTCCTAGTCAAGAATTGCAAAAGTATGATTGTAAGTTTGTGCTTTGAAAGTCTTAATTAAAATAAAATCCTCTTAATTAACGATAAATGTTATTAATATCAGATAGAATGATTGCAGGAAAAGGTCTTATTGAAGCAGTGGAACACTATAATAAATCAGAACTAGACAAGTGGTAAATGTAATACCACGGTGGCCAAGTGGTAAAACCAGTGTTTAACCGGGAAGGTACCTCCGCCATACCTATTTCTAGTATGAAACAGTTCTTGCGTGAAAGGATACTCACTCACTACTCACTTATATATGAGGCCATCTTAGTCCTCAGGAATAGCGACGCATCTGTGATCGACTTCAGGTAGAACCCCTGTTCTATCAAGTTGCTTACAGATTTCCATGGGCGGTTCACTTACCATCAGATGGACTGCACGCTCGTTTGCTACATCAATCTTATAAAGAAACTACTCTATTGCAC
>MOOZ01000036.1:225091-240862 GCA_002930495.1 Cecropterus lyciades | reverse complement strand
ATAAGCACAATACAGTACCGGCGGGCGCGCGGCCGCCCGCCCACCGCCGCCGCCGCCGCAAACAATCCTGCCCACTCCGGCTATCGCCCGCTGGTCATTAGCCATTACGCTTATCATTATAAAACATCTACACTTCATATAAATCCTATTAAAACTGATATGTTAATTACATCAAAAATAAACTCCGAAAAGGCGCTCCTAAAAAAATCAAAGCTCTATTCAATTGTGACGAACATAGCGACACAATTATTTATACATTACGCTATTACCTAGAAATCTAGCTAGCTAGAAAGCTATTAAGAAGAAATGTAGATAACATTGTTATTTTATGCCTTATTACAACAGATATTTGTCCATTTTTTTACAATCTAAATATTTATATTTAAACGTCAACGCACTGATCGGTTAGCGGCGCTCGACTCCGTTTTAATAACAAATATACTGTATGTAATTCACTTTTACACTCGTCACTTGCACGCGATCGTATTTATCGTTCGTGAGAACGCGGGTAAACACTCGCGGCGAAGGACCGCACGGCGCGCGGCACGTATCGCACGGTGCGCTTCCAACCGGCGACTGAGACGAGCCCGCGCCCTGCGGCCGCAACGCCCGCCTTCTCTTGGACGTGTATTTAAAAGCACTCCGTCCAGACACACCTGCTATTCGCAATTCGGACTTATCGTGAGCACACGCCACCCAGAGAAATGTTTAACTTCGGATACCTCTTCTTGGCAGCGGCGACGATCCTCGTCGCGACGGCTAAGCCTCACGCCAGCCCGCGGTCCTTGAACATCAACGATATGAAAAACAACACGGTGTGCGCCATCAGCGTGAAGATAAACGAGGACCTCAATCGGATCCCGCAACGGATAAAGGAGATCAAGTGCGCGAAGCAGACAGACCAGTGGTGCGCGCAGAATAAGATCCCGCACCAAGAATGCTGCCATCACACGAAGAAGGAGTTGGAGGATCCGTCACACGTGATGGAGTGCGCTGAGATGACGGACAAAGTGCAAGTGTTCTACAAGGATCGGAACGAGTCCATGTGGCTGGAGGTGGCGGTGGGCTGCACGTGCGTGATCGCGCCCAGCACGGTGGCGCCCGGCGCGCCCGGCCCGTGGTGAACCCGGCGCGCCACGACGGCGACCCCTAGCCGATTCTATCCCACAGTTCCTAGACTTCCTAATTACGACATTCCTTAATTTATTCGAGTGAGCGCAGAAGTTTCGTTGTTAGTAATTTATTGAAATTGGTTGTGATTTATTTTGTACATAAGTTACCTTTACGATAGTTTCAATGTGATGTGTTCGATGAACTGCTGTGTCCGCCCCGAGTGATGGGAATAGACCTGAATGTATACGAGTTTCATCCGTGTAATTTGCACAAATGTTTATACCGGGTCGAAAGTTTAGGACAAAATTGGTAAAAGCTTTAATTTATTTAATACATTGTTTTAATATTTATGACTTTTGACTTTTGTTTTACCCACCCTAATTACCCTTACAGTTCTAATTTATAATTTTGTAACATATTTACTAATAGTACCTACCATTATAATACTTACAAGTACACAATAATTGTTTCAATAAAATGATAATAATTTATTGAGTTCAGGATTAAAATCATCACGTATGTACATCAAGTACTTAGTATTCATCAAATTACTAAGTAAATTAAAATACTAGTATTTATTAAAATACTACGTGTATTTAATAAATCATTTTAACTAAAAAATAAATAACTAAATATTACATAAATCCAAAAACAGAGTTGTATTATAATGTTGAAACACTCTTAAAATTATAAAACACACACACAAAATAAAATAATCTTTACACTACAGACAGAACTTATCATATATGTATTACTGGACGAAGCATAAAAATATTCCAATGATTTTAATGTATTAGAATATTAGAAAGATATATTCCTATGAACGTGAGTAGCGAAACGATATTCTTATATCTCCACATGAATATGTTGTCCTTTGTATGTTGTGTGTTCCTCGTAAGTGACACCAGGCAGGCATACAGATGCCCCTCATACAAATAAGCCGCATACCTTTTTTATTTTGTGATGAGAGGGAAACATTCAAAAGGTACCGGACGTCGCGGGAGCAACGCCGGGTTAAAACCCCCAGCGCTCGTGGAGCACTCCGAGACATTCCACGAAACACCAGCGGAGTCCTCCGAGCGCGATGCCCCTTTCTCCCTTTCCCGGTGAGCATTTAAGAGGTATTTAAGACTACATGCGACCACACATGCCGCCGTCCTTCCCAGGGTCGCTTGGCTGGACGGTTCGAGCTTCCACTCTTGCCACGCGCATACCTGGAAGCTCCCTTTTAGTCGCCACTTAAGAGAGGTAGGGGATACCGTAGCCCTATTCCCGGAACTACAGGGACACATACTAATAAGACCTAGGAAAATATACAGAACGGTTATGCAACATTTTATACCAATCAGACCATCGTCGAACGATGACTGAATTTGAGAAGATTGCTATTTGCAATATATTTTAAACTGTGTCTATTCGACTGATCCATTCTATCGTCGATCAATAGCATCGGTTGATTGGTATGGTAACAACTGATAAACGATTTTGCATGAACAATTCTACCGTCGACCGATGATGTCGAACGACGATCGATCGGTTGGCTAGGTACCCGACCTTGTAGTAGTGTATACGTAACATGGACCTTTAGAGGTCTATTCTATACCCGAAGGTTACATATGAATACGATAGAGTTTTGATTTTTTATCTATCATGGCAAATAAACTTTCTCCAACTATTTTACCCAGATTTACTCAAAGTGAATTATTTCAAATTATTGTCAAAAATCTGTTAAATTTCATTTTAATTTCAATTTTCATTTCATTTTATTTTATATTGACTCAACTAATAATTAGCATTAATGTAATGAAACTTGACATCCTAAATTGCTTACTTATCTATATCATATATATGTACAGTTTTGAGACATGTTATTATAGTATGTTGTACTCTCTTCTTTTTGCATGTCGTCTTCACCTATAAATTTAATTGTACTTAGATTTTTTGTATTCTTGATCAATGTTAATTTCACTAAATTATGATGTAAGTTGTGTTGTGATCAATAGATAAATAAATTGTTATATGATTTTCGCTTATAATCGCTTATAATTGCTGAGCAGTAAAATAAAAATTCTACACAGTATTCATATGCATACATAGATGATCCACGTGAGACCACATTATTAATAGGACCTATTTAATTGGTCTGGAACACATTGCGTCAAGGGTATTACTCTGTCGCGTCACAGATGGCTTCAGATGACAACATGTTTCAAATACACTCGGAGTCCATAACAGTCAAGGATTTTAAAAACTTCCGCACTCATTTCAAAATCCAAATTAAAAAAAATTATATATTTACTTTCCTCTTTTGATTTTAAATTTTAAACAATAGCAAGCTTATACAATAATGATAAAATTATATTATATTAATCATTTTTTTTAAACAAGCTTTTATTAATCCATCCACAAAAAAAATAAACTAAGGAGTAGTCAAACCCATCATTATGATGCTTTGTACAATTTTATATCATATGAAAACTTGTCGCAACATTTTCCAGATTAGATATATTCAGTATTTCTAAAAAAATGGAAGTTAAAACCGTTTGAATAAAAGTTATTAGAATTGTACACTCTGCACGCTGATGTGGTGGTAGAAAGAGTTCCTACATCTTGAATACGTGGTCAATTAGCTCTATTTTTTTTACACGCTTAAAGTAAAAAATGAGCATGCAGTCCACCTGATAGACAGTGGTCGCTGTCGCCCTTGAAAATCTGTAATCAACTTAATATAAAAAAGGAGTTCTATATGAAGTCAATCACAGATGCGATACTTCTCTCGAGACATAAGCAAAAAAAGAAATATATTATACAAACAAAAAAGACAACGCAGCTGTTGAGGTCGCATTCCGATCCAGTGGTAATGTAAGATAAAAAATATTGTAAATAACAACTTGTATGTGCACTCGTAGGCCTATACAAAATTAGAAGATGTATAAGTGAGCTGGAAACCACACCCTTTCACTGGAACGCAAGAACGCTAGAAACAGAAGGGTGCAAACGTAAACAATGATTGTTTTGAGAAAACGTAATGTACGTGTAATTTGCGACTCTTCTTCAGATAAGTGGTCACCCGCAGTTACGCCTCCCCGTGGCGCACGGCCCTAGTAACACTGGTGCGTAACAGTACAGTCGAGACAAAATACACATTAAAACAATACATACTTTAAATTAGGTGGAAGATGTGATTGTAGTTCGACTCTGGAAGCACTAGATGTCCATAAGCGGCAGAGGCCAGTTACGATCAGGTTGACTGCATGCTCGTTATAAGTTAGTAGTCTCGTTTCTATGTCGCTTTGTATGTTCGTATACTCCCTACGAGTCCCTCTTAGGTACAGGACTACAGAACTTAGAATTTTAAAAATAAAACGATGTTCGCAAAACACTTCATTCCATTACTACGGTTACTTCATCGTCAACCCCTTATTGTCCCACTGCTGGGCACGGGTCTTCTATCAGGATAATAGAGTTTTAGGCCATAGTGCACCGCGCTGGCCAAGTGCGGATTGGTAGACTTTTTTAGAGAACTCTCAGGTGTGCAGATTTTCGATGTTTTCCTTCACCGTAAAGCAGTGATAATTAATTTCTAATACACACATAATTTAGAAAAATTTGTGATGCGTGCCTGGGGTTCGAACTGTGATTACTTATGATTAGTATATTTTGACGAGTGTACAGCAAGATCAAGGGCGGGCATCAACACGCGAGGCTCCGGCGACCTTCATCGCCCTCTCTCCAGCCGCGCTCGCCCTCCGTTCTTCGTCCGCCCTACGCGCCCTACGACCAAAACACTTATTTACTGCGTTGTTGCTAAACCAACTTGTTTACGATCGTATCTTCTCGTAATTACGTTAATTTGCCAATTTTGATTACGTACTCTACCATATCAAACGTTCATAATAAAGTGAATAGATCCCAGGTACTTACCTTTTACTTACCTACCTATAACATAGACTAGTTGTCGCCCACGACTTCATACGCGCAAACTATCATCGCTCTTTTTTTTGCTCAATGCTGACGAAGCGAATGTTTCATAGCCCTCAAGTAATACACGCATTAACCTCCTTATGGGTGGAATATCAAAAAATGATTTTTTGATACACCTCTACATTGGAAAATTAAGTTATCATCTAAAATTAATGGTTGTACCTCCAGGTCATGTACAAATACCCTTGGGGACTAAGTTGAAACGCCTCGGATAAGTGTCTCCCTTATCACCTTTAAACCGGAACACAGCAGCGCTTAACACTTTACGTTTATTAAAAATATATTTGACAAATATAAAAAGCAGTGTAAACGGCGAATAGGCGTGTACACGGGTGGGCGGGGCCTGAGCGCGGTCCGCCTCCGGCGCGTGCGCACGTCGCCGCCGGTATACAATCATTTACAAGTTGCCCATTCTGAGTCCCTATTAAGATTTTCATTAAGAAAACCTATCTAGACTTTTTATATCCTTTTATTTACCTTCACTTCGTATTTCATATGTATGTGAGGTTTAACTATTGAAACTAAATTTTAAACCAGTTAGTTAACCTCAACCGATTGAGCTGAAAATTTTTTTATCGTTTGTTTTGAATGACAATTCATGATTAGTGACATCCTTCACCTACCGCTATCATTTGAGCCTTCGCCATATTCAATGGAATATGTCAAACTATTTTACATGTAATAATATATTTTTTTTTCTCTAGGGGAAAACCTTCAACCAGACGCCGTGGGATCGACGCCGAGTTATGTTAGATTATTACCGCACTAAAAAGTGGCCGTCCTCATCGCTGTGTGGAGGACTCCGGGATCTCCAACAAAACGCAACTGGAGTCCTTCAAGCGCGACGCCCCGTTCTGACTCTTTCCCGGTGAGCATAAGAGCTCTCTGTATCTTCTGGTGTTTACCACGGCATTCCACCGCCCTTCCCGGGGTCGCTTGGCTGGATGATTCAAGCTCCCACTCTTGCCGCCTGCAACCCGGGAAGCCCCCTTCAGTTGCCTCTTACGACATGTAAGGGATACCGTAGTCCTATTCTGATCTCTACAGGGACAATGATGATTTGGTTTTTTACTTTTAATTTTTTATTTTATTTTGTTTTAACAAGTGCATCCATGAGAAAAACGTATAAGTCTTAAATTTGCACAAATATGTGCGCGACAAATGGACGAACAACTCAGCTTCTACCCATCTGATTCTCATGAAACTTGAAATGAATATTAAGTATCTAGGACGAAATGATATAATGAAAAATGTGTTCTTCTACTTCTCGGTCCTGATGATGTAGGGGTACTGCTAACCAAAACCATTAAGTTAGCCATTTGGTGCTTATGAATATATGATAAGGATGGCAATTCCCTACTAGAGCCAGTAACATTTGCATGTACTATGTTGAAATTATTTACTGCAGCTAAATTAGCCTGCACTGTACCTATATCAGCATTAGAATCATGTGCCCTACTGGTTCCGGTCACAGTAGGTGTCGCCGCCGACCCTGCATCGCCTGATGCCTGGTAGTGAGATAAATCTACATGAATAAGATGATAATGCTTAGGACAGTTGCATTTAAGACAAACCCATGATGATTGACAGTCTGCTATTTTTGATTATTAGAATGAAAAAACCTTAAACAAAGTTTATTCTTCTTACTAAAATCTTTTCTATAACCCTTAGTGATAAAAAATGATTAGAAAGGTGATGTACTCCTTACGCATAACACTTGCAACCAACCTGGCTACTCTTCAGAAATATCACAAGGCCTAGTTGGTCCACTTAATCAATGTGACGCCCCACTAGACTCTAAAACCCTAACTTCGTTTTCTAAAAAAAAATCATTAAATTCCGAAAACTCTTTACTCGTAAACCTTTCTTTTAAAAGTATATTTAAGTTATGATCAATTTTTTAATAATTAATATAATATTATAAATGAGACCATTGGTCAACTGTTAAAACTTCTTCTTTTCCAGTGTCTTTAGTATTTTCCAATAAAGCATTTAAAAATGACTTAATACAATTTAAATGTTTAGAAACATGCGTAATATTAAGTAAATTATAAAATAGTTTATCCGCTAACAATCTTTTATTATTGTATCTATTGTTCAGTCAATCTATAGCAATCGAAAAATTATCCTCCGAAAAAGATAAATGTTGTAATAAGACCTTAAGTTCTCCAGCCCACGAACCTAATAAATAACACATTTTTTTCTGATTCCGATAATGTATTATCATCCCAAATTAATGAATTAAAAAGATCCATAAGTAAATCTTCTATTTTACCTCAAAATGTGAGTATTTGAATTCGTGGCAACACCACCCGCTTGTGCTTGTTATCAGCATCCATTGACCTGAACTCCGAACCAAGTTTAGTATCTGAACTGGGTAATTGTTATGAAAAATAATTCTGTTTAATATTGTAATACATCTCGTTGTATTTTTTGTAATCATCCGCGTAATCCAAATCTGAACCTTCATCCAATTCCGATTGTAATTCCAAAAACATGGACGTCATTTCTTCATAAACACCATCTAAATCTTGATTAAAAGATACGTTACCTTAAATTTATTTATTTTTGAATCCGTTTCGTTTTGAATTCTGCCAGAGAAATATCATTAATGGAACTCAAATCATGAATTGTCAAATGGTATTTTAGTTTATTCAACCTTTGTCTTCGGTCTAGGAGCCATTGTCAAAATATTTAAATAAATACAAAAGTGATAACCGATCGAACGCTGTCACTAAAAGTGAAAAATATAAACAATATAAAATGTAAATAACTACATGCAAATAAACCGAAATAGTAATTCTTTAAACCGAAATAAGAAGATGCTCAATACAACCCCAACCGAAATACTAATTACTCACCGAAAGAACGCCTAAATCCGTTGACGTTCCTATATAATAACTGATGTAGATATATATAGATAATATGATAAGGGACTGAAGCAAATAGATGTATCCCTACGTAATCATTGTATAGTAAAAACCGTTTTTTGGCTGTCCAGCCGCTATAAGCGCTTATACTCCGCCAAAGTATTTACAAACGACGTGGACGTGTGCCAATATCTGCGCTGTCCACCACCAACACAAGAATATACTTAGGAGTCCGGGAACCCGAAATCCAGCTCGAAGAACCAAAATGTATGAATTTCAGGTCGCTGGTTTAGTCCGAATAATAATTTAAATCCTTGCGTGCTAGTAGCTATAGAAACAGTTTAAAATTATATTATAAATACGTCAGTCTTCTAGGGATAATGCCTGGCGACCGGTCAGCCTACTGCACTTCACTTCAAGTAAGGTCCCGCGACCACCACAAATAATAAAATATATATGCCGTATTGTCGTTGACGACAACCTTGTAATAATTGTCTGTTTTCATGAATGTAATGTAAGATAAACATAAACGCTTTCTACACTCATAGCCCCACACTAGGATTTTTTCCAGTGTCGTGGGTGCCATGGACACACAAAGATGAATATATAAACACCCAGACTCAGAACAGAAATCTAAACTCATCATTCAGATGTCTGTCTGGCCGGGGATCGAACCCGAGACCTACTGCTTGTCAGACCGGTATGGTGACCGCTCTACCACGTGGTCGTCAAAATGTCAAACTACGTCAATATATTTAAAGTTTTGAATTTGAATATTTCCTCTATTATTTTTCTTTATTTCGGCCAGTCCGAAATACTAAAGATAAATACTATACAGGTGTCGTTTCTCAGCGTTTTGGCTAAGATCAAAATGTTTTCAGCATAATGTCTGAAATTTCCCGCACGTCGGGACCAGTCTGTGCTTCCTGATCGTGATTATATAATACAATGTTTCCTACTTAAGAATACTGTATTTGGGACATAATTACAAATTAAGTTTACTCAACAGTATTTCTGCAATCTGACGACAAAAAAAAAGGTTGTCCATCACCAACACTTTTTTATACATTCCTGATCAAGTTTCGAAATAAAATTTTATAAAATTCTATTTTTATTTGCTTAAAAGAACGTTGCTGCGAAATACAGTAGATTCATACACTGTATACATAACATACAGCATACAGTAAAAAGTTAATACAACTGGTTATTACAGTGCAACTGGAAGCACTGGGTGGCACATGTAGTGGCTAATTTACAGTTTAATATACTGATAAAATTAGCCACTGCATTTGGTGGCACCTAGCGAAATAGCAGCTCTTTTTATATCTATACTTAACAATATTGAAGGTGGTAGAACCCTTTGTTGTTCGACTCCAGAAGCACCACCGCCACACCTATTTCTAGCTTACAATATCAGTGTTAAGCGCTACTTTGTTATAGTGGTAAGGGGGACATTCTTATTCGAGACATTCCAACTTAGTCCTCGGGAGTAGCACCGCATCTGTGGCCAACTTCAGATAAGACGCTGATGATTTCTGGGGTTGTACTACAAATATTTATGGACGTCAGTGACTACTTACCATCTGGTGGACTGCATGCTTGTTCACTACAACCATATTTTATAAAAAAAAAAACAATGAAGCAATCGGGCTACCCGATGGAAAGTAATCAACGTCGCCTGAAGACATTGGACAGAGGACTCGCCAATTCATCGCCGGCTATTGAAATTAATTAATTATTCGTCATATACGTCATTTGCAGGCACGTGGGATTTCTCGTTTTAATGACGTCATAAGGAAAGGATGTGACCGAATTCAAACTATGACAATATTAATTACAATATTATGTACGTAATTAGCTTGTTAGGAATTTATTCGTTTCTGGAAATTGTAACAGGTAAGTAAACAGTAAACAATTATGTTTGCTGCTGTACTTTGCCTCTAGTACAAGTTTATTCGTCCCTGCAGTTTCGGGATCAGAATTGGGCTACGGTGTCCTCCGTGTGTCGTAAGTGGCGACTAAAAGGGGGCTTCCAAACTGCGGGGCGGCAAGAGTGAGAGCTCGAACCGTCCAGCCAAGTGACCCCGGGAAAGACGGCGGTATGTATGGTCGCATAACGTCGTAAAGACCAGACGGTGCGGTGGGCCCAGCCACTCATCTGGCTGGAGCCCGATGGGGCAATGCGCTCAGAGGACTCCGGTTGTGTTCCTTTGGAGATCCTAGAGTAATCTACCTCTACCTCGGGTACCTTTTGAAGGTTTGCCCCTCGAGAACAAAAAAAATGTTTATTACGTTTTCGCCCATACCGTCCATACAATTTATAGGCGAAAACGTAACATAATAAATCATTACTAGGTCTTAGCATTACTAATTAATTTTATGATTATCTATATATTTAATTAAATGTCGTAATGTAACGTATCTTACTATTAAGCTCCTATATTCATGCATAATGTATTCAGCCAAATAAACAAGATACGGGCTAGCTTTTTTATTTCACGTTAGAAATAGATGGCAGAAAAAATACATTGGGTATGTGCCAATTGGAAAATAAAGAAAAAGAAAATAGTTTAAAAAATTGAAAAAACACTCTTTTGAAACAAGCTGAACTAAAATCTCGAAAATAATTTTCTTTAAATTAAAGAATAGAGCAATAAGAAAAAATCTTTTTATTGTAAAAATGCGTGGGGTGTTAGAAGGTATTTATTGTTATTATAAAATATCTCACAAACACGCCACGCTTTTTTACGATAAAAAGATTTTTTTCTTATCGCCCTATTTTTTAAATAAAAGATAATTATTCGATTTTTTAGTTGAACTAGTTACAAAAAACGTGTGTTTTTTTAGTTTTTTAAACAATTATTTATTTTTTTCTTCTCTAGTCTTATGATAATAATTTTATAGTATGAAAATTGATTTTTAGCGCATCATATGTGAAAACTTCTCTGGTCACAATCCAAATACTAAGTCACATTCAGCTTGCATCAAAATTGCCGGACTTGCAAACAAACTTGCAACCCCTTTTTCGCCACCTTAGGGGATGATATTCCAGAAACGGTGAAATATGTGTTCTATTATATTAAACCGCAAATCCAAATACTAAGTTACATAGAACTTGCATCAAAATCTTTCATACAAACTTTCACCCCCTTATTAAACCCCTATATAGAATATTCCATTGTCATCGGTCCTTGATAAGCATGCAAAGTTTCAACGTAATCCGATGTTTTAAAGTGAGTAAAAATCACGTTCAAAGATTCCGTTACATAGAGGTCGTCTTACGATCCGACGATAAGTAATACTTATATAAATATAACTGCTTAAACTGAAAACAGGCAATACGTACTACAATTATGAATGAATTTTCAATTTCGTGTGAACGATTTTTTTTAATTTGTTTATATTTTAATATATTTCACGATTGTAGTAGATAGCCATTTATTTTTCTCTTTTCAGTCCAAACAATCAGGTTTTTATTTTTATAATAATTAATTTAATGAAACGCCTTTTTGGAGTTTTAGTCGAAATAGTAATATATATGTATATGTAAATAAAAATAAGTATACATAATTTTCTTTGATTGGAATGTTGTAAGTAAATGTTGTAATTAAATGTTAACCAAAGGAATATCTCCTTAGGTTTTAATTTAATTCTATTCCTCAAAGAAAAACGTTTAAAGAAACTTTGTGTCATCAATAAAAGTACTAAATAGAATTTTATTATGAAATATAATATAATTTGGAATCGACATTGTAGTCTCATATATATTTATAATATACACATGTAATAGTATATTTACTAGTTTTCAATTGCGACCCATATTGTTATGATATTTAAAAAAATCATGCATCTTTCTCTTTTCTCTGTTCACAGGTGCCATATTTACAAAATAATATAAGGTAAACAGACAATTTTTGTTCCACCGGCTGTTATAATATCTTAGACATCTTAAATATCTGTAATATTTTGAAACTAGATAAAATGAGACATTATAAGAATTTTGTGCTTTTATTATTAGCTATTAGTACACAAACTGCTTTTCTAAATGTGAAAATACCAAAAAAAAAATTGTACAAACTAAACAATGAACAAACTATTCATCACTAAACTCTAATCAGTAATCAGTCTTGATCATTGGAGATAATTAAAGAGTAAAGAAATTAAATCTCAAAAAATAAAGTCGATAAAGATCTCTGGAAAAGAAACAACTTTATATTTTGAACCTTTTGTAGTCATAAAAGAAATCAAAGATGAAACCTAGCTTGAAACACATTACAATTTTTTTTATTTCTTTTTTGTACATATCAAGTCTAAGCCTCTAAGTCTTCGGTGGTACGAGTATCGTCATCGTCAGTACGTTCTTCCAAGTGTATATTCTCGTCATCACTATCATTGTTCACTTCGCTATAAGAGACATGACACACATAAAGATCTATTGTTATATCTTCTGGTACATGTTGTTGGTATTTGTGAGGTACACATTTAACGTGAAATATCGAAGAACACATATACTCTCTAAGTTTTTACAAGTTTCCAACTGCGTAAGTTTTGACTTTCGAATTATTAGACTAAATTGAGAAATTTTTAAAACATGTTCTTGATTTTGGTGGTTTTTAGTTTGTTTATGCTTATCGCTCCCCAAACATTTATCGTTATCTATTGCATCAGAATTAAATTGAACCAAACCACAGGCTATAAATCCGTTGATCATAGTTTCAGGCTTCAAAGATTTTTAAGGGCTTTTTTAAGTATACTAGCAAAATTCACCTTTGTTATTGACTCCCCTGGATTATTCATAAGCCAGGTCCTTACTGTATCTTTCCAAGCTGACTTAACGGGTCGAAAAACAGCTACGTCAGCCGGTTGTACAATGCGCGTTGCATACGTTATACAACGCTATAAATTCGATGCTCAATTATTTGCATAACTTGCTAACACTGTAAGTAGATAAGATGGGTTTTATGTCCATCAAGAAAATATATTACTGGCAGTGTTACGCCTTTTTGAAGTAAATAAGGATGAAAAATATTTCCTATATACTCAAAGAACAATTCCAGTCATCCACCCATTATCACTTCGACCTACAACATGTAGACATGTAGGTACAACCATGGGTGGACAAGCTTCTTCAGAAGCTGAGAACATAAACATGACCGTAATTGACTCTTTCGAATTATTTATGTCTACTCTGTATAGGTACATTTTTTAATCCTTTGGCAGCCTTTCTTCGTTTCGTTGCTTTGGTACCTTTCCTGTAACTGACTCCTGAAAACTCGAGTAAGGTCACCCAACAAATGCAAAAGACCGAATTCTTCTTAATACTGGTGTATTTCAGTAAACCACTTCCTTATGTCTTGTTCTGAGATATTTGACTAGGCTGACTAGACGTTACTCTCTTACTAGTTCGATGAACAATATCAGGGTGTCCTTTTAAAAATGCTTTAACCCACCCATGATAATCATTCTTCACAACTCAACATATTCATCTTAACTATATGTAGGTAAATATTGAATAGCACAATATGTATACCTACAGATTAACGTTACATGTTATGTAGTTTTGTTACGTGATTTAAGGTAGATTGATTGACATTTGATTTCCCTGCCAATTATTTCGTTCAATCCATTTATTAAAATAGACGGACAGATTGTTACATAAATTAGGGGTCAGATATAAAGTATGACCACATCTTGCAGAATGGGTATTGCATTGAAGTATAACTTGCATTTGTGAATTCGGACGCCATCGTAGCTTGCATCTGAACATTTTAAAATTCCCAACATTTATTATTGGATGAGACTCAAGATTTGATATGATTATATTTATTTAAATGCAAGGCGGTAAAAGTAAATCTTGGGACCTACCGACTTATTTTTACAAGTCAACAAAATCAAATGCTATATAGATTTACCTTAAATTGGCGCATCACAATTTCTCATGTAAAATCTTTGCTATTAATAACGTACAGGCACCCAGAATATAATCGCTACCGTAGCGATATGGAGCGGAACGGCCACCAATGTCGAATGTTTTAGCAGACTGAAGTAGCAAACGAGCATGCAGTCCACTTGATGGTAAGTGGTTACTGCCACCCATGGACATCTGTAAGCAACTTCATATAGAACAGAGGTTCTATCTGAAGTCGATCACAGATGCATTGCTAATTGCGAGGACTGAGATGGTCGCCTCATACATAACTGCTTCACGCTAGAAATAGGTGTGGCAGTGGTACCTCCCCGGTAGAACTACACTGGTTCTACAACCTATGTACAATGAATTTGAAAAAGTATGGAGAATCCAAATGTACACCACAAAATTTTTCTTATAATAAATACATTAGAATTAATTCTCAACTTAAATATATTCAGCGCTTCGGCGCAATAAATGAATGAGAATGAAATTTATCGATATATCTGATAAAATATATTATGTTATTAAGTTAATTAACAAATAAAAAACTGATTAATTTCTATTTTTTTTTATTTTATAAACCCTTCTGCTCGCGCCATCAGCGGACCTTGTGACATTAATTTATAAACTCTTCTGCTCGCCCCATCAGCGGACCTTGTGAAACGTACCTTGCCCACATTAAGTTTAGGTCTTGGGCCGCCACAGCCAATGTCATACCGCTCTGAGGGACAGAGGTTTTGTAGTGTTTGGGAATTCCCGACAATTTCAAAGTCCCGGGACACGAAACAGCTTACAACTAAATCTTGTCTCGACCCGAAAGTCCCGGGACTCGAGACAACTAAAATTACGAACAGTCCCGGTATTTCGAGACACAAACGTCCCGAGACCCAAACCCTAGACAGAGAGTTCGATTCCCAGCTTGTCAAACGTCTAAATAATATTTTTTTTATGTTAACCCAGACTCAGCTGGGTTACCTTTTGGCTGTTTTTTCCGTAGCTACGTATTAATCACCATGGTGACTGCGTCCATGACAACACGATAAAGGAAAGGGGGCACAGGTGTAGGAAAATCCTTTAATTTATTAATTACTAGCTGAGCCTGCGGTTTCATCCGCGTTTAAAAGAAATTTCATTGGTGCTCCGCTCCTGTTGGTCTTAGCGTGATGAAATATAGCCTATAGCCTTCCTCGATAAATGGGCTATCTAACACCGAAATAATTTTTCAAATCTGACCAGTAGTTCTTGAGATTAGCGCGTTCAAACAAACAAACTCTTCAGCTTTATAATATTAGTATAGGTACATTATTTTAAATTTATTTTATGCACATATATTTTAATTAAGATAACAAAATAATTGCATTCTACAATATTGCTGTATTTCATTGGATAATTTTAGTAATTTGCAATATCAATGGTTCAGTAAGATACGCTTTCGTCTGATTGCGAATATTGCGCTAAAATAAATATGTTATATTTTTCTGAGTTTAAACCTCCATCGGTTTCAATTATTTCCCTTATATTAAAAAATAAAATAGATTTACACGTGACATTAAGTATAATGTACAAAGACATAGATATATATGGTAATTAGGTAGGTACCTCCTAACACGAATCCAGAATTTCCTCTCCTCTTAAACAGCTAAAAGCAAGCTTTCAAATAAAGCTTTTAAAAAAAGGTCTGGTCTCAACAAATATGCTTTCTTTTAGATTGGGGGAAAGGGGCTAGTTCCTTCTATTTCTGAAAATTTTCCACTCCTTTGAAGATAAATTCTCATCTAATTGAATCCACCAATGCCCCCTAACATCTACGATGTTTCATTTACTGCCTGTATGAGGGGATTGTTAAGAAAAAATACTTTATCTTCAAATAATTACCCGACTACGTCAGAAGGA
>MOOZ01000036.1:138743-181702 GCA_002930495.1 Cecropterus lyciades | reverse complement strand
TTTGAAGCATACCTGTATCGATGCACAAACACCGACTTGAACATGTAGGAGAGCATATTCTTGATTTCCTCCATGTTTTCCTCGAGCTCCTGGCGCTTGGCGACGAGCACCTCGAGGCGCTCGCTGGCGCGCTTGTCTCGCGCCTTCAGCCGCTCGGCCTCGTACTGGCGCAGGCAGTTGTCGCAGTTCACGCTGGTCAGCAGCGCCACGTCTACCAGCGCCGTCATCAGCTTCATCACTGCATATACAAATTACAGTTAATAATTTAGAAAATCATTACCTTTTAAAGAAATTAACACAAAAATTAATATTGCTTCATAAATTATCGAAAAACCAAAAATAGAGCAGAAATCATAAGTACAACAAATGCTTTGCCTACTATCTATAAGTAGCCTAAGAATTCTTTTTGTATGAGTCAGTTCGCACATTTTGCATTGCTCTGCATTTTACATTATTCCGTGAAATCGTTGTGCGTATGACATGTTACAAACATAGTGAATAAAGGCTTCCCCCGGATTACACGAGTTTTAATTGCATTTGACACTATTCTAAATATAGATGTATCCCATACATTTATATTTATATTTTTGGTCCTTCAAAAAGTTTATCCTCACGTGTCATTGGATTACAGTGAGAGGAAGTGACAATATAGTGACATTTCAACAACAAGTTTCTTTTGACAATTTTAAGTTTATCGATCATGATGTAGACAAACACCCAGATCCTTGTTAAAAATAAGAAAATTTATCATTGAGCTACCTAGCAGAAGATAAAACCTTCAGTGTCAATCCAGAGTATTGATCAGTTAATATACACATAGTCAAGAAATGAGAGACAAATCAAACTTTTTTATAGCCTTGCACATAAATAATCTTTGCTTTATAACACAATTTTTCTTTTAAAAAAAAATCAGTCAAATTTATATCCTCCTTCTTTTTTAAAAGTTAAATTATTAGTACAATAATGAAGTGGGACATTAAAATATGATTGACTCACCAGCCAATGTAGCAGTATGCCTGAAAGCTCTAACTTGAGAGTCTGAGAGACCCGTAAGTAAGGAGATAATATTGTCCATGAGGTACTGGTCGTAGATGATGGAATACTGACACATCTTCACTAAAGTTTGGATAAATTCACAGAAATTGGAGCGGAATTTTTTCCAGGTTTGTCCTGTCATTATAAGTGGGTACTCCCCACTTTCCTGTTGAAAATTAAGGTTGTTTAGACATGTGAAATTTTACTTACATAACTTTGTAACTGCGGTAAGCAATTCATTGTTTATATGAATTGGTAGAATCAGTGTAGTTTGATCAGGGAAGTACCACCGCCACACCTACTTCTAGCATGAAGCAGTTCTTGCGTTTCAGTGGAAGGGTGTGGTTGCCGTCTCACTTATAGATGAGGCGACCATCTTAGTCCTAGGGCGTAGCAACGAATCTATGATCGACTTCAGATAGAACCCCTGTTCTATACGAAGTTGCTTACAGATGTCCATGGGCAATAGTAACCACTTAGCATCAGGTGGACTGCATGCACGTTTGCTACTTCAGCATTTAAAAAAAAAAACATTATGGTAAAATTATCTGTACCTCATCAAACTCCTGTGTCATTTTCTTAATAATTAGTGTGTGATCCATTTGAGCCATGTCCGGAGTGACCTTGCCACGGCAACCAGAAGAATTAATAAAAAACTGCATCAACTGCACCAGAGCACTCTCCCGGTTGGTCTTATACTCCTCTATCCACATGTCTACCACTTGCTACATAAGCACAGAAAATTTGTTAAATATTTTACAACAATAACAAAGAATTGATGTGTATAAGTAAAACATCTATACGTACATTTATTGCAGTCTTGTTAAATCTAAGAATATTGTAAAGACTATTTTCATCATCCCCCGGGAGCAGCACCGGCGGCGGCGAGTACGCCGGCGGCGGCGCAGCGCCCCGGCCGCGGCCCCGGCCCCGCCCGCCGCGCCCGCGCCGTCGCAACGGTGGCGGCGGAGGAGACTCGGCCAGCCGCCCCACGTAGCCGCCGTCGCCCCCACGACCCCTGCTACGCGTAATACGTTTGGTCGGTGCCGGGGATGGTGATCGGGGCTCCTCCTCTGCAGCATCCGCGGGTTCCTCGGGATCATCTCGAGGTGCCTCCGTGGCCGTCGAGTTTACCACCGCACCGACATTAAAACTCGAATAATTAGGTGTCTCCGGCTCGTGAACGGACTGTCCGCCATAATCCGTCATAGGAGTCGCCGGTGTCATAGGATTTACGTACTCCGGTGGCGGGTCATCCATCCTGATACGCTTTCCACCTCGACGATGCATTTTGCTTGCTGATCTCTTTTATTGCGCAAAAAAAATTACAATTAATCACTTCTTTGTCACATATTTTCACTCCAGTTCACACCACACCTTAATACCGTACTCGTCTAATAAAAATCGATAAACAATTTTAGTCCTCAAAAATCAATATTAAACTAAAGCGCGCGCACAGTAAAATAGCGATAACGCAGCCATTTTGATTCACAAACTAATGATGTGATGTTGCTATTGCTAACAATTTACCGATTCTCACATTAATAGTTTTTTTTATTATCTCTGTGTATAAATAGTTTTCCTAATTATATTAATCGATGGTACAGCAAATAAATAAATATTTTCGAAATAGATTTTCGAAAAGAGGGCTACTAAAGTTCACTAATCATAAACAAGTCGATGATGTTGATCAAAAGATGGCGCGAAATTTTTTATTACATATTGTTTTCATTATTTACAGAGTGTATTTTGTAGGTAATAAAAAAATTAAATTCACTCAATGTCACTAATAAAATTCTAACTAATGTATAACAAATGAAATGAAATACCTATAATACGTACAATCTGTAGTGTGTTGACATTTTTCTAATGTAACCAGTTATTTAAAAAAATAATAAACAATACAACCTTCTATGCTACCATAAAGTAAAATTAATTTAACTTAAGCTTAAGCTTAGTCCCGAAATCAGCGTTCAAAATAATGTACTTCACTACTTGATGACGGGAAAACTGTGTCCAATCAAATGATCAATTAGCCTGTGGTTATATTATAGCAGTGTTTTTTATACTTTTTCATGAAACCCAACCAGTATAACTTTTTAAATAACATATTTGTAAACTTTTCTAATTGTTACTATATTTTTAAAAATTATTGATATTTTTACTTAAGTACATAGATAGTACATAGAATTCCCACCATTCCCATAGATAGTACATAGAAACCTCTCTCGCGAAAGGGTGTTGCAACCCACGGGTTGATAACACACTGTATTATTGTTTGCAATTTTTTGATTGATAGAAAAAAGTCGCTAATGTAAAAAAGTGGATCGATTATAAATTGATAATTATATTTGCTTCTTATGGAATACTTACTAGAAATAATGTTTTTAAAAATAAGGTTTCTCTTCACGGCCTTTGATTCCATTCTTTAAGCCTAACAATATTCTTACTTCGATAAGAAATCTTTTGTCTCACTTTCAAGATTATTTTTGATGAAAATTTAATATAAGTAGAGTCAAAGGAAAAGGTGTAGAACTTGACATAAAAAGATTTTACAGAAACGTTGGTAAAGTATTAGTAAATAATAATAAATGCGGCGTACTTTTATTCACCCACCACTACTATATATATTTTGAGGATGTCTGCCAAAATTTGAACGTCTAGAAATACTGTTATTTTTAACCAACTTCCGAAAGAAAATAGGCTATATATTAGTGATGTATAATATATGTATTTATATATATATTTTGCTTTATTATTATTTTTTGCACCTAGCAATGTTTTCGATTCCGGTGACTGAGCGAGCTGTCACATTTTCGTATCGTATGATTCGGGATCTAAAGTCGTTCAGTTTTCATTAAAAAATAATATAAAAATGGCCAAGAAAACCTATGATCTATTATTCAAGCTGCTCCTTATTGGCGACTCTGGTGTGGGGAAGACCTGTATACTGTTTAGATTTTCTGACAACCACTTCACGACGACATTTATATCAACTATCGGTATTAAACTTATGTACCTATAAACCATTTTTTATAATTTTAGTGTTTGGGTGTACTGTGGCTAAAGTTATTCATGTCATAGGAATGATCCACAAAAAATCTTAATATTCACGTGATGTGCTGTAAAGTCGTGTATTACTCTATTTCGTACATTTTCCCCTTGTGATTCGCATAAAACTCCGAATTACTCTCGACTTGTCATCGGTCCAACTGTTATTATAAAAATATTTGGTCTCCGTTGATAACAGAAGAGTATTCAGCGATACAAATAATCAATGTTTGTTTTTAATTATCTATAAATAAATTCGTTCTCAGGTATTGATTTTAAGATCAAAACAGTTGAGCTGAGGGGTAAGAAAATAAAACTGCAGATATGGGACACGGCGGGCCAGGAGCGCTTCCACACCATCACCACTTCATACTACCGGGGGGCTATGGGCATCATGCTTGTGTATGATATTACTAATGAAAAAACATTTGATGATATTGTCAAGTGGTTAAGAAACATAGATGAGGTATGTGAACAAGACATAATAAGATAACAGTCAGTAGAATAGTATCTTATTAAAAATATTTTTCTGAGATGTACCATGTATTTAATATCAACAAATGTATATAGTAAGTTGATTAACTTGTACTATAACTTAGCCAGATAAATTGTAACAAATCTCCAGTGTTAAGCCAGTGTTCTTTTACATGAGTACAGTACCAATTAATTGCATATAAAGAATGTCCTAAACTGTGTTACAGCATGCAAATGAAGATGTAGAGAAAATGATACTGGGCAACAAATGTGACATGGAGGAGAAGAGGGTTGTGAGCAAAGAGCGCGGGGAATCTGTAAGTCTACATTCTTATTATTTAAGTTTCATTTGACGATATATATATGTGCATCAATGTTTTTTTTAATAGTTGAGTTCATAAAAATATTTTCCTTATACATTCATGGTAAAATAATTTTTCTTACCATGGACAGGTCATGTTATACAATAATAAAAACTTACATTTGTGTTGAACATGTAATTTGGGATAATTGTACATGCTAAATTATAAATTTATATTAGATTTGAACCATGTTTGAGCCCCTATCTATCAGGTTACGGCACATAAATTTAAATTTTTGTGGGGGTATAAGTCTTGAATATATATGAATATTGATTAACAGAAACATTTATGCAAATATTGATAGTAATTTATCCTTGTTTTATATATGTGTGTCTATGAAATTATTAGAGATATGCCGAATATTTGGTTGGTATTCAGTATTCTGCATCTTTTTCACTATGTGTATTCAGACATATTATTTGGTTATGGTGCCAAATATATTTGGTTCGAGTATTTCTATTTTCTTGGCTACACTACAGATTGACTACTAGAATTGAAAAGACAAAATTTCCTATGTAAGTTTATGTTATTTTATTATTCAAAGAAATCCTATAAAGATTGTGTTGAATAAAGCTAATAAAATAAAGCAAATAAACTTCCAATCAACATTTTAATTTTATAAAAAACACACTGTGTAAATCGCCGAATATTCGGTGCGGTAAATGTAAAACCGAATTGTATTTGGTTATTCGGTGAAACCTCTATTCGGCACATCCCTAGATATTATGTTCAAATTTGGTATGTCAATTAACCTTTCCAACATAACTGTACACAAAGTGACTTTTGAATATAATAAAACAGGTAGGTAGGTTGGTGGTATTTCATGGAAATTATTAATTTACACTTTATTGGCAATGTTCTATATTTTAGAAGTGTATGAATACACAGTTTATTAATACACGGCACAAAACTGTAATTATTCATTGTGTACTAAATGTGTTAATTACACTTAAAAATTTTAGTTAATTATCAAACTAAACAGTTATGTATGAGCTTCCTTTCTGTCCGTGAGTCACGCGTTAGCCGCCGATGCGCGTCCTAATAATTGCGCGTATTACATTTACTTATTTCATGATACACATCAATTTAGGATCTTTACGCATTTAATTCCATTAAAAAATGTAATGTTAATATTGGTCAATAATAACAGGAAATAATACTACAATCACTAGTAAATTACATACATTTTTACACTTATTTACAACAATGGAAACTTATTTGTATAAGTAATCTCAGTATGTATTTTTTCTTTTACAATAACATTCAAGTAGTGTAGAGAGTTCAATAGTTCATTAACTGTGTACATATTTGTGATAAATAACATAGCTGAGCATATATTGTCCTCATATTTATAAAGAGAAAATACGTACATTATATTATTCATTTGTTTTTATTTTAAAAGTATGATTCATATTTAGGATTCATTTTGTTTTATTCGTTAATTTCTCTATATATTCGTTAATAATTCGTACCTTTCTAATAATTTCACATCACATTCTCTGTGTAATCGTTATGTAAACTTCATTCGTTTAAAACGAATAAATTTATTATAATTTAGGAATAGCAAATGACCATCTAATCCACTTGATAGTAGGTGGCCATTACCATCCATGGATATCCTAAACAATTAACTCATAACTCAAATACTCATAATGACATGAACAGAAAAGTTTTACAAGATAGTATTCGTAAAATTCCTTACGTTTCGTTTTTTCATTACATTGATAGCAAGCAAATATGGAATCATCTTGAATGAGATTGTTTTTCCACAAAATGCTTCTGGAAAAAATGTTTAAAAAAAAAGATTTTTGTCAGAAATGGTAGTGCAATCAATCGCTGCAATTAACGTAGGAGTTGTACTGAATCGCACATTCAGATGTATAATAATCATGTATAACGTGGATCGGTGTGACCATGTGTCAGATCGCGCGCGAGCACGGCATCCGCTTCATGGAGACGTCGGCCAAGTCGAACATCAACATCGATCGCGCGTTCTCGGAGCTGGCGGAGGCCATCCTGGACAAGACGGCGGGGCGCGAGGCGGACGCGGACCTGGCGCGCATCGCCGTGGAGCGCCGGCCGTCGCGCGCGCCGCCCGCCCGCGCCTGCTGCTCCTAGGCGCCGCCGCCCGCCCTACGCCGCCCCGCGCCGCCCGCCCCGCACACCGCCCACCGCCCACCGCCCTCGCCGCAACTATCATGATCAGTGTTCCAAGTACATTTGTGTGATATAAGAAAAGGATAATTAGATGTCAATCCTTTTTCTTGGCTGTGGATGTCAAGTTTCGGTGATGTGAGAGGTTAGTCACCTTTCAATCTACCGTGATGGTGGTTGGAGTTCTATGTTATGTTAACTTAAATTGTTATGCGGAACACTGACTTTTGCAACACTTAAGAAATGCTGTTCCATCAGAACATATTACTTAAAAATTACTACTATTCATTGGTATTTGGTATAATATATTCATATGAAACCTTTCCAGACTATGTTTGAAAGTAAAGTATAATAACTCAACATGGGGGTTGGTAAAGGCCTGCCACTCTAAGGGAAAATCAGTAAAATAGAAGCTGAAGAAATCAATAAATATATTGTTTTCGAATCTCTGGTTCCGGTGTTTAGTCGAGTGTGGGCAGCCTGCAGGTCGGAATGCATTTTGGCGATTGAATTATGATCAGCTTTTTATATTACGTGTCGTTTATATAGAAGTACTATTTTAGCACTATCTTATCTAGTATAGAGCGAACGGTGATGTGTCATGGCTTGTCGGCCGTGAGGTCTAGTCCCGGCGAGCCCTCGCTTCGCTCGCTCGGCCCCGAGTGAGTACGATCGATAAGAGGACAACTGTACTTATATCATTCGCGTCATATTAATGAGGAGATAGTTGCATGTAAACTGTAATAGTGATGTTCTCCCATCGTTACGCATACAGTAGGTGTACCCGAGTTCACTTGTAATGCGACTCAATTAGAATAAAGGCTTGATTCGTGGACAGGTCTCAAAACTTGTTTTATAATTATTATATTTTTGCTTTTCGTTACGTTTGTACTTGAATATGTCTTCTTTATATTCATATTATATCTACAGATATAGTTTAAGTCTCGCTTTTCAAAGTTTAATTCCTATTCACACTTTCTGCACAGTGTTGTTTAGCGTATAAGAAGCAAATGATGGGAATTTGGACTACTGTTACAATTATATCAATTTAATATTCTTCGTGTAGCTTTAAGTGTAATTACTTGTGCAATAAGAATTCGCAACGATACTTATAAGAAAATTGAGAATGAGAAAGAACTTACAGCTGATTTCGCTTAATATTTAAATGAGTGTGATGTCGCAATTTGAAAACAATTTTATTATTGTAGGTACTACTTGGTCATCTATGCACCGTGTTCAATCTTTTGGGTTTGACATGTTCTTATCAATATATTTATTACTTTATAAGTGTCCTTCAGTTAAAGCAATGAGTTTCTGAAGTTATATTTTCTATTGTGAGTTATGTTACATCTTCGAAATATTTTTAAAGGAGCAATAATTTATGCATGATGTCAAATATCAATATTGTGTAGTTTTATACAATAAAGAGGAATGTGAGTAATAACTTAATAACTATCATTTTGATATACTTATTGTATTTTACTGATGAAATATAAAATGTATGCAATAAAAGAATAATTTTGTACGCATATCATTTGGAGTATATTAGAGCAACTGTCGAATTGCCCAGTCGCATCCCCCGCCAGTTACACAATGTCCTTGCGTTGCATCAAATTGTTGAAAGCCTGAATGTCTATTGGCCACCTATTGATCTAACTGTACTGCTAGCTCTAGGTTTCTTAGCTGATGCGAAGAGGTGACGGGTTTACGCGGACAATGTCATTTTTCGTGTTGTATTCATAAAATTTGATATGCCCGAATGGTCTTCATTACGTTCTTTGTAAGGTGCTAGAAGTCTAGCAACCCACACTTGCCTAGTGTAGATGAACTTGATGTAAACACTTTTAATCCGTGTGGTGGAAAACCTTCAAGAGAGGAGACAAGAGAATTTGCAATCTTCTTAAATAGTTTTATTAATGCCAGTTCCAATTTATAGGATTTTTGTTGTATATATTTTTAATAATTATGTCGACAGTTGCCCAAAAATATGTTCTCAGTAATCATTGTAGTGAAAGCGGCGAAAAGTTATTGATCTGTCGTATTCCGACACGTCGCTGCAAAGTTACGGTTTACGGTCAGACAACTAAATATATTAAATAATGTACCTACCTACTTAACCTGAACTAGCATTTACGTCCGTTCCGTGATGATTTATAAGAAAAATAATTGCTAAAATCAGTGAATCCCATATAAATTCGAAATATCAAAATTTAGCTTTGATTTTTATACTACTTTGGAGATTAGCGCTTGCGGGACGGCAAGCAGCCGTCGCTCGCGTGGTCCACATTAGGTAATTATTTAAGTAATTATACTCTTATGATGATGAATAAATAAATTACTATTTTATCGTACGGTGTATGTGTCTCGTCGGTTTTTACCCGCTTTTATAAATAAACATCGGCATTGTATATTATGTTCATAATAAACAACCTATCGTAAACTATTGTTTTATTTCACGCAGCTCCCTGAAGTTGACATCGACATTTTAAACCAGACTCAATAATGCAAAATGAGACTGGGAGTTCGAGTAAAAATTGAAATGCAACGTACATACAGTAGATGCAGCTCGACCGGCGAGCTACTATCGCTGTTTCTACCGGGAAGCCTCTTGCATTTCTGCGGAAAGATTTGGGTACCGGAAGACCTACACTTGAAGTAACCATCTTTAGGAGTATCTTATTGGTTTCAAATGGAACCCCTCTTATATGGAGTTGGTTATAGATGTTCATGGTGGACAATGACCTAATACTATAAGGTAAATTATATGCTCGTTTGGTATTTTAATCTTATAAATAAAAAAGATAACTATAAGTACTAGACATATTTTAGTTTTAGTAGTCGTGAACATAAACAATGATCGGTCGAAAAGTGCGAGTAATTTGAACAACCGACTATTGTTTTCACTAGAACCGAATTGTTTTCAATTGTAGTACTAGAGCGAGTGTAGTCTACGACGAAGAGCAACCCGCTGACCCTGTGTTATCTCTGCGGTCACGGACCCACCGGGCTTTATCATTGTCAGTTAGCTATAGTTGTGTAAAGTGCAGAGTTCGTTATTGTGAAGATTTTTTTGTTTATTGCTAATTGTTTACCAAAATGAGTGAATTGCTCAGAATTATATTATTTCTTTTTTGTATGAAATTAGCCGTTTTAACAGATCGTAAGTATCGAATCATATCTTTATTAGTATCGATTCCAAATTTGTGTTAGTTGTAATGCACAATATTCCCTTAAATGCTAGAAAGTTTTAACAATATTGTATAATGGTAACACCGGCGACGATCATTAGTCGCAATGATAAATATTGCAAAAAAAATGTATCTTAGTTATTTGTTGTCGTTTCTGGCTGGTCACGTTTTTTAAATTATTTACAAAAATACGTTACGTTACGTACGTTAAAGTCGATAGCGTCGTATCTCGCGCACTTGCTAGATTAGGATACATCTCTGTTTGACAGAGTATTTATAAACTGAAAACCATCAGCCCCGTGCATCATCGATCTGGAGTGCGCGGAGTGCGTGCCCGACAACATGCCGCTGGTGACGTCACCGCGCGCGGCCGACGGCGCCGTGCGCGTGGCGGCCGGCGCCGAGCTGCGGCTGGCGTGCGGCGCGGGCCGCCTGCTGGCCTACCCGCTGCGCAGCACGCTCGTCGCCGTCTGCGAGGCGGGCCGCTTCCGCGTGCCCGACGACGGCGCGCTGCGGCACCTGCTCGAGCTCGGCTGCCAGGAGAACGTCTTCGAGGACGTGCTGCACTCGGTGAGACCCTCTCCTCGTTCGACCCCTGGATCTCTTCGATCGAAACGCTCACGGGAGGCGATGAATCTTTCAGGTGGAGAACTGCGCGTCGCCGCTTCAGGGTCGAGCGTATCGGACGATGGAGCCGGACTCGCGGGGCTCTAGGCACCTCGCCGCTCTGTGCTTCGACGAGGACCGCGGCATCGCCGCGTTCGCGCACGCGAGCGACGCGCCCGGGAACGCGCTGCGCATGCCGCCGCACGAAGAGAGGGGCGCGCCGCTCTCCCTGCTCGGGAACTTCAACCGAATGTTCGACGCGACCACGCGGGAGGCCGCCGAGAAGCTGCACTCCGACGACGAGCGAACGAACAGGCGGCTGCGGGAGATCCTCAAGCACGAGCGCGTGTCGCTCGCCGACCAGACCCTCACGTCGGCGAAGCTGCTGAGCCCTCTGTACTTCGAGGATCAAAACGCGCGCGTGACGGATTTCGTGTCGAACAAGGTGCTCGTGTGGCGCAGCGTGGCGGCGGGCAACCTGCGGCACGCGCAGCGCGACGTGGCGCGGCTGGCGCGCGCGGCGGGCGGGCGCGGCGCGCTGCACGTGTTCGCGGGCACGCACGGCGCGGGCTCGCTGCGCACGGCGCTCGGCCGCGCGCCGCTGCTGCTGCGCGCCGGCCGCTTCCCCGCGCCGCGCTACGTCTGGACGGTGGTGTACGACGAGCGCGCCGCGCGCGCGCTGGCCGTGGTCGTGCTCAACGACCCCTTCGTGGCGGTCAGCGAGATACGCGAGAGCGTGTTCTGCGAGAGCGCGTGCGGGCGCGTGGCGTGGCTGCACGAGCTGCGGCGCGCGCGCAACTACGAGAGCCCGCTGTACGGGCTCACCTTCTGCTGCGACGTGCACGAATTCACGGCCGTGGTGCCCGAGATGCCGGCCGCGCTGCTGGCGGCGGTCCCGCCGGGCGAGGCGGGCATGCTCACGGAGTTGAACTAGTGAATTATATGTTATCGTAATGGAAGGTTGCCAGTTTAAAGATGCACGGTCGACCGGATTAAAGAATATCGCAATAAATTCCTTAAAATCTTAATATGTACGATGTAATTATTGTCCAAATAAAACGACAAAATTAAAAGATATCATTTAATAGCAATAATAAAGATGTTATTGATTTCACAGATCCTCTTAATCCTTTTCGGCTATTGCGGTTAAATGTCTATCAATTTCAGCCTCTGTCAGCACTCTGAAAAAATATAAATGTCTATTTAAACATCTATAAAACATAAAGAGCTTCTGGAGAGAGTTATACCATTTATCAGATTATTTTTATCAAATTAGTATGTTTTATTATATTTATATGTTAACTATAAACTTAACTACATACGTAAAATAAACTTATTTAAAAACATAAACTAATAATACACGACAAATAATAGTAATTGTATATCAACAAACCTGAAGTTGGGGTTGTCCTTGGTGACGAGGCCGACCTCGATCTCCGAGCACTTGAAGTCGACAGAGAGCACCTGCGAGAGGCAGGCCACGGCCAGCTGCACGGCGTCGTCGGCCGCCAGCTCCGAGCGCTTCTTCAGCTTCTTCTCCAGGAAGGCCGCCGCGTCCGTGGCCTTCGCGCCCGCCGCCACCGCCTTGTACGAGCAGTAGTACCCTGACGGATCCGTCTTGTACACGCACGGGCCCGTCTCGTCGTCGTACGCGATCAGCATCATACCTGTAATTGAGTTAGATTGCGGATTCTGTTTTGGCTTATGACATAAGTAGGCTGACTTTCATAGTATAGAAATAGTAAATGAAAATGTAGTCTGATAGTAAGCGACTGTCTCCCATTAACATCTAATCAACCCCGGAAAGTAATAAGTCTATGTGTGATTGCCATTGTACTCACTGCAGCCGAGCGGACGCATCTCAGCATTCTGAGTGTACACCTGCGAGATGTCTGCGATGCGACGGCACAGGATGTGCGCGGGGATCTCCGAGCCGTACTTGTACTGCCAGTTGGCCGCCTCGTAGCGCGCGCGCTGCACTTGAGACTTGCTGTCCGCTGCAACATACCATTGTATTTGTTACTCATTACAATTATAGTTGTGTTTATCTGTCATTTCAACATTCAATAAAACATTACGCAAAAGTATTCTAACCCTAGTTTACATTTTTGTATTTGTTTTATAACCACTGATATTAAAGAGACTGTCAGGATTCATTTAGGCGCAAATATATACAATAGAATACATATCCCTAACAATATGAACTAGTTCTTCAACAAACCATATTTAATTTTCTACATAATACCAATATATCAAAATTATCAACCAATAACAACAGTCGATGACATAAAAATACTAATTGTTGTAGTGTTTTTCTTTAAGGATTTTTCAAAAAAGGAAAATCTCTCGCAATGTTACATTATCATACGGATCATACCTTGGGAAATACTAATGCAACATCTCTCGACCTATTTAGAAAACTGTGTTCATGACAGAGACATCAAAAATCCTGTCTCCGGAGTCTCACCGATCATGCCGGTCATGACACAGCCGATGCGGTTGGTGAGCGGGAAGAGGTGCGTGACGGAGGCGGGGTCGAGCAGGCGGTCGGGCACCTTGCGCTGCGCCGCCACCACCGCGCTGTCCGCGCCGCGCAGCGCCACCGACGTCAGCCCGCCCTGGTTGATCGCCTTCAGCGCATACTCTGGACAATGTTACACAAATTATCAATATAACAAGTACACCAAAAGCATTTGCAAAACAAATAACGAACACCAATACATATTGATTATGGTTTATCGAACACAATTGCTGAGTGGTTCAATCCTACTCAGCGATTGTGTAATGGTTAAAACTCGGCCTCTTAAGTCGAGGGGCACAGGCTGGTATACCATGCATGACACTGTTGATTTTTCTAAAATGATGTGGATATTTCAAATTAATTATCACTGCTTTACAACGAAGGAAAACATAGTGAGAAATTGTACACACGTAAGAGTTCTCTAAGTAAAAACTACCAACTTTAACAATTTGCACTAATAGCCTCTGTTCTTAGTGTGAATTGGATCACACTGCTGAGCAGAGATCCACTCAGGACAATAATGAGTTGATGACACATTGGTGCTTTGCATGAATAACCACACAATTCAAACTTCATCACTTTTAAGTTCAAGATACATTTTTATCCAAAGATGTCTTATTCTGACGTATTTACAATACACATTTAATATATTTTTAATGAGTTGAAAAGGATGAAATTTTAATTTTTCATTATTTTAACTTCGTCCATTTTAAAGTAGAAAACAAAAAGCATTGTATAATGTTTACCTAGCTTTCCTGTAAAATTAGCGTTTTTGAGTGTCATTCATTTGAAGTGGCAATATATTGATAACCAAATCATGTATAATTCCATTTCAATTAGGGTTGTAACGGAGGCCATCTTAACGGAGGCGGATACGGAAGTTTAGAGGTTCACCTCCACTGACGTTAATGGAGGCAGAGGTGAACTTATCATAGTAAAGTTCTTAAAAAAAGTCAAATAATGACTAATAATCAAAATTAAGAAGAGGAAAATTATATTCACGAACAACAGCTTTGCAGATTTGTCGTCTTCAGTGCCGGTTGTCATTAAAAAATTGTTCACTTAGCACTGAACTGATAAGTAAGTGCTAAATATGGGAGAAAAACTGCATATATGATGTTATATCTTTATCACAATAAAGATATTCAATGTGCATTCATAACTTGCAACATGTAGCTGAGCAGCCGCATCCCTCCTTGCATGTTGCAGAAAGCAGATGCGGAAGCAGGTTTGATTTTTTGCGGAAGATCTGCAGTAATGGAGGCAGAGGCGGAATTCCATTACAACCCTAATTTCAATATAAAATATCTTTTTACCACATATAAATATGCAATCCAAATCATGACACACAATATGCACCTATAAAGAGATACATCAGTTAACAGAAAGTGACAAATTAATATTAATTGAAATTGTTGCTTTTATTATATAGCTTACATATTTTCATGAGAACCTATCTTATGCTTAATTTGTTGTGCATATGTGCTACACCTTAACCAATATTGTAAGATTTTAAATATATCTATAAAGGATTAGATGACCCGCGTAGCTGAGCGGTCACCATACTGGTCTGACACGCAGTAGGTCCCGTGTTCGGTCCCCAGCCAGACAGAAATCAGAATGATGAGTTTAGAATTCTGTTCTGGGTCTGGGTGTTTGTGTTTTCGTCTTTGTGTGTCCATGGCACCCACGACACAGGAGAAAATCCTGGTGTGGGGCTGTCAGTGTAGAAAGCGTGTTTTTTTTTAAAGGATTTTTCTGAGACTTTATCTGTAATTCATTATAACCAATTTGTGTTTGTAAACTATAAAGTTTTCACAGAATGATTTGTGGTTCCAGTGTGACAGCACTTCCTTCACATCTTATCCTGACTTTTTGCAGCAGTGGTAAGAGCTGTTAGCTGTTGGAATATGAGGAGTAGCAGTTTAGACTTCAACAGTAAAATTACATAAATTGCTCAGGTGTACAATTCATGCTGGATTTCTGAGACCATTTTGGAGATATGTATGATCATAACCAGTACCACTACTTTATGTGTAATGCTTGTCTTTAATTTGAGGAATGCGAAATATTGAGAATCCTACATTTCTTTGCAAATTACATGTGAGATCGGCAACATCTCACATGTGAGATCGTTGAAGTGAATTGCTTCAAATCTGAGCCATTACACTAGGTCTAGTGTGAGCCAGGGCAGCAATTTTGGGTACTCTTGAATTTATAATAATGATAAATGCCTTGCCAGAAGTCATCAGGCATGGCTCATGTTTATTATTGAAAGATGACCTTAAGTTGCTGCTCAAAGTTAAAGAGAGACAGGACTGTGAACGCCTACATCGGAAGACTTCCAATCAGTCAAAACAAACTCTAATGTGTCGAAATGCTTGGTTATAACTTTCACATGTGCACATACTGCTGTTTCCTACAAATATAAAATAGACGTAGTGCCATTACAGTGTATCGATTTAGAAACTTGTCTCACTCGCGAACTCAGATCCTGTGATCATATTACAACAATCCATAAAAAAGTGTACAGTAACCTGGGTTCTGTACCTGGTTCAATAAATCATAACATAAATGTTATATTCTACTGGTTTCAATAGCTTAGTTAACTACAACGAAGTCGTTACCCGAAGCTAGTGCATGTACCACCTGAACCCAGGCTAACGATCTACGTTATTATCCAGAAAGTACAAAATGAAGGCTTTGTTAAGGGCCATATAGTCAACTAAATCTTTTAAAACATATAGCAAGTTCCGTCCCTGTTTAGAATAGATGAGACACTATACAGATACTTCTGCAAAAGTATTATTGAAATTGATTAATACTACCTACAAGTATAAGTTTTAGCGCATTTGAAGCCTTTTATAAGCTTAATACAGCATTTCGTGGGGAAACAAGAGCCGACGAATAGAATGACAAACAATTTTTAAAACTTACCGACTTGATATAGTCTTCCTTCAGGTGAAAAAATTGTAATGTGTCTGTCGAATCCTGCACTGCTTTCACGAGCCATTATATATTTTTGTGAAAGATATTATTTTTATATCAAAATTAGTTTAACAAAATTTGACAGCCGCTTCTACTTCTTGTGTTCTTTACATTGACAGAATGACAGACACAAACCGCTTCATTTTTCGATACTCATCAGTTAGTTTTTGTTGCTTATTATTTATCCAAGGTTTTCCTTTTCAAATATTTCAATAATTATGGCCAATGACCGTACAGCTCAATATAAATACACCAATGAGAAGAATTCTCCTTATCTACTTGTACCACAGACAATTACGACGTAGTATTCATGTTTTAAATTGAATTCTTTATTTTAAAACGAATGTTATTAAAATAAAGAAACAAGACGAATATTATATAAGACATATTTGTATTGAATGTTCCATTATGTATAATAACACAAATATTTTACTTCGTAATATTGTAATTATTATTCTATCTTGTCTATGGTTTACTATTATTTATTCCCGTAGTGAGATTATCTGTAAATCAGTAGTAGTCTGTATGGTGTGGAGAAAGGTTGTGTGAATTTGAGTTTGATTTGAATTTATTTTTAACGTTTTTGTTGATGTACTTGTTTATTTCGCATTAAACATAAACACACCTAGTTAGAAAATTTTATTCAAATTACCAAAAGAAAGAAGCTAAAGTCAGTCATCATTTAAATTTAGAAGTATTTTCGTAATATCAACAATGCAAGAAACCGTTACAAATACAAACGAGAGGAAATCCCTGTTTTCCTCGTTCCTGGAGGTACTGGAGGCCCGAGAAAAGCAGGCGCAGGCAGACCGCCAGCTGCAGGAGGAGAAGTATCAGAGGAGGACCCAAAGGATCTATGACTTCCACGGTAAGCCCGCTAATTGAATTGTAAATAAACATAAACAGTACTCGAGTTGCCACTAATAGCTTTAGTGAATCTTGAACTAAATCACATTAATTATATTTAGATATCTGATAATTTTCACACGTAGAGCTTTGAGAGAGAAAATATCTTGATTTTTATAACGTGCATTGAGAATAGGAGTTTGAACTTTATAAAAAAGTGTCTAATTTTTTTTTTTATTAAAAAAAATGGACAATTTACATTTAATTAACAGTTTTATTAGAACTGAGTAAATAATCATTAAATTATTTTCCTTGAAGATAATATTACAACAATAAAATTCCCATAATATAATTATCACCTTTTATGTGTACCTCTGTAGAAGTGTATGTATTGTTCACCTATAATAATTTTTATTAATAATTTGAGTATTTTATTTATAATTTTATATTATGTTGATAGCAAACTAGTATGTAGTCCAACTAATTGTTAGCCGCTGGAACCCTCACCCAACAATACATTTCCTAACTAAGGCACAACCTCTACCTTTTAACTGCTGACAGATGCAACTTCCTAGAATTAGTTTCACTGCATCATGCAGGTACATTTATTTTACTACCCATCCTGAAACCAAATCACACAATGCCGCTTGGAGGCTAAAGAATTAAGCCAAGAGTTCCACAACTCGCAAAGGTAAAAAACAATTTGGTATGGCAGTTTTAAAATAATGGACACACTTTATTGACAATGAGTCAAGACTCAACTCAAGTAAGTGGAGGGAGGCATTGACTATCTTCTATTATATCTTAGTACATACTTTAGTTAGTACACGAGATAAATAAACCAGTGTTGAAAATCTCTTAACATAAAAAGGTTTTTAACATTAAAAGTGTTTTTTACACAAACATCATGTAAGAAAAAAATACTTTTAACTAGTAATCATAAAAGTCGACCAAACAAATTGGTTTTCAATTTTAGCCATTCGGTTCTAAGCATATCCACATCCCTCGGACAAGTTTAGTCAACATTGGTAAAATCAGTTGAATCGTTTGTGATCAGATCGTCAGCAGCGCGAGGCCGTGGAGCTGCGGCGCTGCCTGGACTACGTGTCGCAGCACGCGCACGTGCTGGAGAGCGTGCTGCGCGGCGCGGGCGGCGGCGCGGCGGGCGGCGGCGACGGCGTGCCGCTCAGCGCCGCGCTCGTGCGCCAGGCCGCCGCGCTGCAGCGCTGCATGGCGCAGTGCGTCGCCAACGCCGCGCGCATTCGCGCTCTGCTCACCGCCGCGCATCAGCCCCAGATGGACACCATGCTCGCCAAAATGGTGAGTGCATCATCAACCCATCCTAGTCCAGTCATGGAAGTCACACTTCGTTGACCGAATTAATGGAACTATTTAAGTCCTCCCGTCACTTTCAAGGCGACGATAAAATTTCCGAAACAATAGGTCCTTGCCAGACCTATCTAAAAGGCGGGATATTCCTCCTTTATGGAAAACCTTTACGCCATCCAATTCATTGAAAATATGCCAATGTTATAGACCATAGTCCAAATTATTTGATTCATCAAGCTAGCTACGCAATGTATGTACAGCATACATTAAATCATGTTCGGTGACAAATACGTTAAATATTGCGAAGTTGCGATAATCTGATTAAAATATTTTGCAATCGTCCTACAAAATTAAAAATAAGTAGGTTTCTTTGATACGTAGATATAAACATGCCTACATTATCTAGTCTTATACAAGACACAATTCGCCGTCCAGGTCATGCGTGTACGTTTATCGGATTTGCCGACAACTGCTATATTTACTTTGCAAATATCCTTCTCAAATATTGAAAGTAGGCTGCGGTTCTCGCGAAAGGTGAAAATTAAAGCGTCGATACCGGTCGTAACGATGATAGCGCGACGAGGCGGGTTTCGCACCGGCGAGGTCGCGGACGTGTGATCAGCTGGAAGTTCGCTGAAGATTGGCAAACATAAATGAACATAATTTAACCTCGATATTCAATCAAAATTTTCGGATATCCACACAACAATTGACATTGACAATTTGACGATAAAGGATTTCGCATTTTTATATTTGTATCGCATTAATCTTTTACCTACTTTACATGTTATCTATTTAAGTAAGTACTATATCCTCCAATTAATTCAATTGGCTCTATATTTATGCGCGCCGGTAGCTCTACTAACATTATCATTTATTTCTATTTCAGGCCGTTTTACATTTAACCATGCTCCATTTTCATGCAAGGGAGTAGAAAAACACTTATTGGAAAACACATTTCGTCGTATATTACATCACGCTTGAGCACCATTTTCACTAAAGTCGTGGTTGACCATCGCCTAATTCCTTTCCGAAAGAACAGGAAATATGTTTAATGCTCACAAAGTACAGGAACAACTTGATGAGTGGAAGACCTATTGCGAACTCACAGAACTGATCGTTTTGTCCTCACACTTCTCACTGACGGATCTTGCTTATACTTCATAAATAATAAAATATTTGAAAGTGAAACTCTACCTTGCATGGCTTTAATTCGGTCCGAAAAAAATATTGGTTCTTCGGATATTTAAGTTTGTACGGTTTTTACTTCGATTTCCGGCAATCTCCAAAATAATGTAACATTTAACGTTTTAAATAAATGTTTTTCACGCCATTAAACATATGAGCTTAAGCTATTGACAGTTCGTGTACAGTATGTGAAACAGACAATACATATTTTTTTATTTTTATACATATTTGGAATACTACTACACTACACTTCACACGGCTTTTGTAAAACAATGCAATTTTGTTTAAATCTTTTAAAAGTCTGTAAGGTGTATAACTATTGTTCATTGTTCAACGAAGTCCTTGCAAGAGATTTTTTTTGTGTTTAGATTCGTATAGATATTAATCAAATACGACTTTACTCGTAGAATTGAAGTATACTCCGTGCATCCGTCCGTCCTATAAATAATGTATAAGTAACAAATGTCTTTAAATTATTAGCCTCAACATCATATACGTAAGTGATGTATGGGCAGTTTTTCCGGCGTTTACCAGTTAATGTAAGTAGCACGCGCTTAACGCTATCCAGCGCGTGAACCCTCCTCAATCGCTCGGCAGTCGCGTGCGCGGCCGAATCGCTTTACGCGGCGTTCTCCAAATTACAGGCCACTTTCAGTTTCCAGCTAAAATACATCATAATGTCAACGACCGATTAATAACTCGTTATGATCGAGCATTGTCCGCGCGATGTTTCATTTAAAGTGCAACACTTAATTCTAGGCCGAGCGAAACAGATGCCTTTGTGCTTCAATTAAACGAACAAAGTAAAACTTAACGCTGCTCCACTTCCGCCACTTAAGCAGTGTTCATTATGGTTTAGTTAGAAATAAAGCAAAAGGCGTAGCAACGTCTTAATTTACGTAGACGCGGACGGAGGCTCGCGCGCTGTGCGTGGAGGACTCTTCGCTCCCTGAAGATCACTTGCAAACAAGCATAGCGGTGTATTATGATAAATTCTATCTCAGTGGTCTCTTTTTTTAATGTAACCCCTGATGCACTTCAATACTTAAATTATATACGTTTTTTTAAACGTTGTTAGAGACTCCTTTATGGGTAATTTAAGTGAAAATAATTTTAGCGTGATGGTAAGAATTAGTTCATGTTTCTCACGGATGAAATGTTCGCAATAACGACATGAGAAAATCGGTTCAAGGAATCAACTTTTTACTGCCGATAACTCTTGCACAAAACGACATTGTTGTTCGATATTCCCACTATTCTGTGTGCTTTGTGTATTTCCTTATCTGCATCTAAGTAACCAAAACGTTATCCATACTTATAATTTTTGTATTATAAATCGTTATGATTTGCTACACATCAACTTTCACAAGTAGGTGCTAATCTACTAATAAACACTAACCGCTATAATTAATTTAGACCGTTTACACCTAATACTCTTTTTTATACCTTGATTTTGGTACTAACTAAATGAATAAATAAAAAGTCAAAACCGTAAAAATACTTCGCATTTAACTCGTATCGTAACTCTTCAGGTTTGATGATTCTTTACACTAGGATTTTCATATTTTCAAATTATCTAAGACATCATTAGCAAGTAGACTCTACAAGGAGAGCTTCTTTTAAAAGAGCTTTTTCTTGTCTGTTTTGTTGCCAGTTGAATAATGGCTTTAGGTTTTTCTGTCGACAATTGATAGCGCGTGCTTAATCATTCCGAGAATTTAGATGGATTGCCCGCTACCTCGGTTATTACTTAGAGTGAACTAGCGTCAAAATTGTAGTTATCGTAATCGTATACAAATGTATGTACTGACATTGTTTTGTTATTTTGAATTCTTTCTGCAAATTCGTCACAGCCGTGGATCCGTTTGTTCTAAAAACGTAGGTCATCTCCGACGTACTTATTTTATACCTAGGGTATATGCAGGGTAATTATTTTAACCTAGGTCTTCTTCAGGGTAAGCATTTTAAAAGTAGTTCCTCACTAGAGTGATAATTTTTGTGCACACTGTGATTGTGAATCGTCGTTGCGTTGCATTATATGCAATAATATTGCTTAGCTAGTCTTAATTAAACCACTTGATGTAATATGATTATACTGTTGAATTAAAAGATTTATTTAAATATTGATAAATTAAAACGGCAATATTATTATATGGAAAATCCCTTATTAATCAATATAGGTGGTAAAATCCGTGGCGAAGGCAAAGTAGCTAAATAAAATATTAGATCGTTACGACAGATAACGCTTTCAAGAAAATGGGAGTTTGATAGCATTTATCTGGAAAAATATATATGAGATCTGTATACAGGCTTTGCTTACCAAACATGCTACATTATTCATGGGCGACTTGATGTAGTTGTTTATTTGTACAAACACTCAGCTTGTTCCGATTTGTGTTGTACTATACTTTGACAAAAAATACTTATAATTTATAATTTATAAAAGGTTCAAAAAACAAAAACCTCATACAAGTAAAATTATTAGATGTTTTCCATGCATTATAAGTAGATTTCGTTAGTTCATGCGTTAGTTACTAACGCCAGCGCTAACCTTGCTGAAGGTTGACTGCTCCAGCGCTGAAGTTCATTAAACTCCGTGGCCTTGGCCCCAGAGAATAGGACCCATTAGTAGGTATTCGTTATAAACATACAATAAATTTGCTACGAAATGAAAAAACCTAAACTAATTATAATGTCAGACGTGTTTCTATAACTTTTAATGTAGCCGCTAATGTATACAAATAAGGATTATTAATGTTTCTGTTGGTGATTTTAAAATAGCTAAAAATTGTTAAGCTAAATAACACCAAAAATTTTTTTTCAACAGCGAAGGTATAGGATATTATTGTTGTTGGCTCAAGTAATTTTGTATTAACTTCTATAATTATAAAGGATTTATATAAAATTGCTTTTAACCCCTACAATTTCAGAAGTCGCGTTTGATAAATCTACATTGATTCTACATTACTGTTTAATGGATGCTTTAACTTTAAGGAATCTAAGCTTGAAAATTTTAAATTTATGAAAGATATGGCCTAGGTAAATTAGCACCACAGACCCAGACACCAGAGACTGTTGGGTAAAAGGTTCTTCAGTCTTTATTTCGGCGTTTCAGTACAGATGAAGAAGGCAACGACCGGAGGTAAAAGCCTTTTCCCAAACAAAGGACATACTCCAGCTCGGCTGCCGCTCTGGGGCTCTAATTTGGCAATTTGTATGTAGCTTTATGTTTTACAGCTTTAGGACTACCTTCTACTTTCTAGTCATATGTATGTGCGTCGTTTAGAACACAGATTTACCGAAACCGATATTGAGCCCTTTTGAAGGCGTCGTATGTTTGTGGATAAAATGTTTAATTATCACGTTTTGTGTTAAGCGAGTTAAGTGTTGGTTTTTGCACATTTTCAGGAAGGAGTCAAGGGCTCTCGTAATTACACCGCTCTAATGAGTATGCATACAACCTGTATGTTCACTTAGTGAACGTTACATTAATTATGTCCAAAAGACTAAACTTCCTCATGACGTTAATTGTTAATATATTCTTAATCAATGTCAAAATAAGTCTCAGCTAGGTCTCGATTTTATTCTGGGAATTTACTATCAATGTGAAGTTTCTTGAAACCATAATAATATTGGAATTTATTGTTTTGGATTACTTCATTGGATTGAATGTTTTGGTATAATGTAACATATTATTGAGCATAAGCTAATAGAATTATTGGTAAATTGGACGAGATCCAAGTAGTTTTATGAGAAACCAAGTTGAGCGAAGCTGGAGCCAGATGGCCTCCGGCCGCTCGTATGTAATTACTCGTCTCTGCTTGTTCATTTTTATCTATTTGTGCCTTGTTTTTATTGCGTTTGTCATTTATGAGTGCGGGAATATCATAATATGATCATTATATTTTTTATAAATGGAGGTGGTAAACGATTATTCTGATTATCTGATGGTAACTGGTCCCTTTTGCCCATAGATATCTGTATTCGACTCTAAATTGGTTTGGAGTCAACTTCGTTATTCTGAAACCATTTGTACCTTTGCGTACGGATAACCCCCAGTTACATTGGGATTATTGAGGAAAATCATGTCAAGGATTGAACTAGCTTTCCATCGACAAACTCCCTCATTCCAAATTTGGCACTCATTTGTGTAGAACGGGATGTGAGAAACGAGACAGCCACTTAATATACAGTTATAAAATTCTATTTAAGTACCAATTTAATATATTCGTTGTACTCTGTGTGTTATGTTTACATATTGGTACATGCGCCTTATGTAGGTCGTTTACTTAAAATCAGCAGCGGCGTTGCAGAATGTTTTTGCCCGGTCAGTTTTACAGTTACTCATAGAACCTATGTTGATTTCACATGGCGAATGGCCTAGCCTAGAGTTGAACTCCCGAGCCGAGAAACCGCCGCGAAACCCGTTTATAAATGTTACACCTATATACATTATAAGCAGCTTTTACTCGGCTGGCCGCCCGCCGCGCTCGGGTTACCCGCAAGAGTCCAAGATCTGCAACGCTATACATTGCGCTTTCGATACAGTTGCGGTGGGCGCAATCGATCCCGGCGGGCGATGGTCGGCAAGGTCTACGATCCCTTGCTACGCTGCTGGCGGGGGCTATCTGTTACTGATACTGGTATATTAACTTAGCTATTTACCGGTCACTTCCTGGCAGCGCAGGCTTGTGCCAGCCGTGATTAAAGGTAGGGCTGCGCCGAGACAATTATTAAATGTCGTTATATTTTAAAATGGAAATATATCATAAGAGTATTTACAATAGCATTCCATTAAGGTCCATTTCTAAATAGCCTAAAAATCAAATAAAATGATATGATAATTTATAACAATAAAAAAATACAGTTTATACGAATTGTGAATGTGGAATGTTATAACATAGACCATGAGCTATTCCGAATATCTCCCACGCTGTCATATTTATATTACAGTAGTGATTTATTATTGTTTTTTTTACTAGATTACCTTGATTTGTCAAAATTCTCAATTATTACAATTAAACGCTACTGTAATTTGAGTAAATAAAGAGGACAAAGCATTTTTTATGTTCAGTACGATTTGTCGATTTATTTTTGCGGTAGACTGATTACAATCATATGATTCGTGTATGCTGCTTCAAAAATGTTGTTGGTCTTCCAAGTAGGTATCTTTTGTTGTTGCTGCCCTAAAAACTAACGGTGAATATAGGTATGTACTATATGTACGAGCTTAAAGGCTTGCTTGCATAACGCCCTCATTTTCTCGCCGTTTCACTAGCGCGTGTTACCTATTCGTGCCTAGCATAGGTTATCGAATATTTTTGTCGTCTTCCCAGGTAAACATTTACCGCGCATACAGACGACTTGATATTTATTTAATATTGTCCGAGGTAACTGTAACTAGTTGCAAGTGCGACTCTTATCTATTTGTTTAATTTTGTTATTATTTATTTATTATTCCTATGGTAAATATGACAGTCCTCAGATGTGGTCGGTAGCAAGAGGCTTCCAACAGTCGCTATTTTATTTATCTTTCACAGACGTTTTTCCAAAATTAAAAAAAAAAATCCTGAAATTATACTTATACCGGTATAATAAGTAAGGTAATTTGCTAATTTTTGGTATTGCTCCACGTCAGGAGTTGTTCTTCATATTAATATTACATTATATTATGAAGAAACCCATTCATAAAAAAATTAAGCATGAATGATATTATTTTGCAATATCGATTAAGCATTCGCGACACACCAAACTTCATTCGAATTTGATTCTACGAAATAAAATACAAGACTCGACCTTTATTCTTAACCCCGTAAATTATATATTAATTAAGCTTCGAAGTTGTCACTTAAATCACATCTTCGGTGGATAACTTGTAGGTACATACACATGTACCTAATAACTTATCAAACACATTTCTTACGAATAATAGTCATTGTGATAGTCGTTCACTATCACTGCAAACACCGTTGTTGTATGAGTCAGCCGTAATTGCTGGCGCGGTGCGATGGGGACGCCGGGATTTGGCCTTATTTCCCAACTTATCGGGGGTCGTGTACGACACCTGGTATACTTGTACTAACGAGTCTTTGACCATAATCAGCATGATGTGGAAAATTGCCGTTCAATCGATTAATTTATTAGTGCCTTTTGTGATACTTAAGTTTTAACGGTTACCTAAAAAAATTATATCGTACCTAATGGTGAAGTCTGGTTCTCGTCTTTCCTCTCGAAGGTGAATAATGTGATACATTGAATACTTTATTTATTTCCGGATAGACCCCCTCCTAGATTTATACAGAAATATCTCTAAAGATCAAATAATCTTTTTGTCTGGAAATTTGTTGTCGAATTACAATATTTCAATGTATTCATGTCTGAAATTATTAGACCAAGAAGATTTCATTTTTACTGCGCACATTGAATATAAAAAGTACGTTTCGTAATACTAGTGAAGGCACACTACACGAATAGGTCAATAAAATCTGTGGCGGATGACGGATACAGTTCTTAACCCATTTTTTTGCAAAAGGAAAGTAGAAAATTACGGAGTTGTTCCATTCATCACAATTTGCAGNCGTGGGCGGCGGACATGACGCGGCCGCAGCGTTGCCGCTCGTCAGCCGTCGACGTTCACTTGTCACACATGACCACTTTCTAGTTTGATATTTAACACTGAATTAAACATTATTTTTATAAAAGGGTCTAAACCTAATATTCGACGTGAATACATTCGAGCATACAAAGGAGTCTCGTTTGAGTACGACAATATTCTACAGTCGTTCATTATATCTTACATTTATAAATCTGTGCACCTAAAAGTCCCGGCCAATACCTAAACAATAAAATTTGAACAGGTCAAGGTATAGATATTTACCCGATTTCGGCCAGTAGACAGAGAATTAAAGAATCGTGACCTCTGTGTTTGCTTAATAGTGATTGTAGCTTAAATTAAGAAACCTACCGTAAAAGAACGACAATTATAGTCATTAAGGTATCACGGCGCGGGCTCAGAGGACCATTAACCGTGAATCAGGCCTGACCTCGATCCGCGAAGGATTCGAGTACTTATAATTACTTACGACCTTACTTGGGCGTAGCAAAAAATCGTGTAGCTTGTTTGTTTACAATAATAATAACAACTAATAGTTGTCAAAAACGTACTTACATACGAACACAACAAAACTGATGTAAAATTATTGCATACAATTTGTTGGCTCTACCATGGGACACAGATATCTTTGCAAGATACGATACTAATGGTCGTTTAAAAGGTCGTTTTTTTAATAATGTGTTTGTCTCCGCCATCTACGCCCTATGAGCCAAACTTGAAAGCTATCGAACTTATTTCTAAGAGACTCGCGTAAAAGCTTTGCAAGGAGTTTCTTAAATAAGTTTGAAACATACCACATGTGTAAACGAATTACTACATATGTGTATTGCACATTCACTGCTACGGTGATTCAATAACTTCATGAAAAAAAATCTGTCATTTACTCGTCGAGAACTTTTAGTATCAGTCCATTTACGTACGTATTCTTTGTAAACAAAGGGTTTCGTAGTAGGAATATACCGAATAAATAGTATTGATCGTAAATGTTGTTGGTAATTTCTCTCAACGCCAGTTCTGAGAAAACGCTTTGTCAGTGGAGAGCAATGCGCCGGATGGATATGCCGCGAGGTGGAGCGGGGGTACCGAGAGGCCTCGTAGGACACCGCCGCAGGTCTTCGGCCCCAGCGCTGCAAAAACGAGTAAAGTTAACACCGCCACATTCGTGGTAAAATAATCATTGTCAGGTCGGCATCGAGGTGTCTCCAATTCATTAATAAAAATGTAAAAATCTTTCGAATTTGTTGCTTATTATCGTATAAGTATATAGGACGTGCCGTAGCAGACAGAATTATATTTTGCTGTGCAATATTTTCACAGTTACGGTTCGGGTCTGCGCGGTTGGCTTACGGTAGGTATACGTACGTCAATAGATAGATACTATTGTGTCTGCCACGACCCGCGTCTGCTACGTTCAATGTCTGTAATTATAAGCTTTTCAGTTGCGGACGCTGGTGTGATTTTAACACAGCCATTATTACTTCGTAACTTAATAAGATATGAAAACTATCGTATTATGTTGCATAAATATACTTGTTTTATCTAGTAGTGCCTGTCACAACAATAATATTATTAAAGAAAATAATACATGCGCCGTATCGCAAGATTAAGTAGTTTTGACAACCGAATTAAAATATAATACAAAATATTATTAAAAAGAACAAAACATAAGAATCGAAAAATGATGACACAATAGAAAATAAACAAAGAGAAAAAACAGTGTTTACTTACGTAATACGCGAATGCACATTCATCTGCCACTATCGACAAGTTAAATTTCGATATTACTTATTTTCAGTCTATCCTTGCTCTCGTTACTTACTTGAGTAATACTTATATTTGAAATTCGCATGCAAGTTAATTGTAATAAGATCTGTTAGTATAAGGTAATCTTTGACAAAATTTAATCTTTAAACATGGGAAATACATAATACTTTGTAAAAGGAACTTAGCATATTTAGAGGGATAACTCCATCAACTCCGTGAGGTGTCGGCTAATGAGGTGGTAGGTGACACGGTGATGAGCGATGAAATCACACGGCGGCTCAATTAAGCGGTTCTCCAATTGAGACCGGAGCAATTATGGCGTTAACATATTATTGTATTAACCGGCATAAGGTGCGGGTGGGGGGCTCGTCTGATTGATCCTCGACAGACGCGACATGTGATAGGGGTCATCGAGGAAGTGCATATAATTGGCCGTACAACTTGTGGGGATCTGCAAATCCTCACAAACAAGCTGTCATTGCAGGGGACGCTAATTGAAACGACGACGGATCGTATAAAATTGAAATGATTCATACTTCAATTATGGAAATCAGATTTGTGAATACATTAATCATTTTATGAATTTTGAGTTCCACTTAGTACGAATTATTAACTATTCTAAGAACATTTAGCATGCTATGAACACTCAATAATTTGTAGTCGCTGCGTCCACTACGTATACGCCGATAATGATAATTATCGTCTGTTCGTGCTCACGATATTCAGGCGTGTAAGTTGTTGTAAACTGAATTTGCTTAAAATGGAAATAAAGTTGATGGAACTTTACTAAACAACGAATGGAACGCACTAATGGAGTATGCGTCAACCTTATTGTAACACTGTGGGAAAGTTATAAAACTCAATTCAATTCTAAAATACTATATTTAATACCAACTTTATTTTGGATTTAGTGTGTATTCGCTTTTATTTTTACATCGAATTATTTGCTGAAATTTAAGAAGGAGAAAGGTGACCTAAATTACGTGGAGGCTATCACGTTTTCTACGTTTGATATTACGGTCATGTCCAATACATCAACGTGTGAAATGATATTCCGTATTAAATTTATTTTTTTGCATCAAATCCGTATTTGTTCCGTATAATATTTTTTGTATGTGTTTATCGTGTCGCGTATATTTAACACTATTAGGTGTCGTTCTCACATTGTCTCCCGCCGGGCGCTCTCCCGGGGCAGTCGCCGATGTCTGGTATCCAGACTGCAGCACGAGACGGCCAGTAACGAGTCCCTCGCCGCCAATTTTTCATTTCTGACTCGTTAACTGCATTATTTGAATTCGCCAACCGTAATGCGTCCGCTCCTTTGTTTTTCATATAAAATTTCTAAAGATGAGGTCACTAGATAGTTTGCGTTATCCGTTATTTGGCTGAATGTTGACCTGTAGCTGTTTTTATTATACTTTTTGAATTAATTGGAACGATCAAAATTTTCTAAAAGGCCTTTTATGTATACCTCTACATTTAACCTACAATTACCTGATCTCACTATTATTATAAACTAGCTGAAGTACTTACCCGTATGTCGTATAGGCCATTCTAAAATCATCAATTAAGAATACCGGTGCGAAATAAAAAAAAAATGCTAAAAATGAAGCTTCAAATTTACAAACACTGTGATGGAGTCCTAAGCAAGATGAAGTAACTTATAGAGTTACAAAAAGTGTATCGTGATAACTACGCCCGGTCAGATTGACGGGCAAAAAGGTTGTAGGCAGCGGCAGAGTGCCGATAAAAAGTGGGCGCCTATTGTGCGACAGGCGCTGGATGTAAACAATGTAATCGGCGATAAGTCGATATCGCAGAGTCGCGTTATCTGGTGCGTCGCTCGCTAATTAAAAGAAAATCGAAGACATTCGATCGGTCTCATTGTCTCGCGAGCTATTAGTGCAACAGGTCGGCGACCCCGCGCACAGCTGTTGCTCAGTCGCTCGATTGTTTTAGTTTTAATTATCCTAATCCGCCAGCGCTAACTTAACTTCTGCGCTTATTTATTATAACGTAAATTCGCAAGTCACCTCGTTAAATATTCATTAACTTTTTATTTTACAACTGTATGGTACGTTCGGTCGACTATTATTAAAATATGCTGCTCTATAGGCTAATATTGTTACGGCTTATGCCGACAAAACTTAAAACTTGATTTTTCTTATGCCCACTATGATTTTCTGCTACCTACCTATTTCTGCGATATTTAACCGTTAGCTCCCGCTGCAATTGTATTTTTTATTTTTCAGTAATATCATCTTTAGTTTTTAGTTAAATGAAGACTTAAATTGCACCATTAATAATTCTTCGAGGCAACGTCGGGAATTCAATTTTTCAGCTCGTCTGCATTTCTCGCTTTAAAGACTTCTCTCGAGACAGTCTGAGGACGACGCTCTCAAGGATCGTCTCGATGCAAGTCAATATCGCCGTTGTACCTTTTAACTGAAGAAGAACGCTATAATATTGAGACGAATACGAGATCCTTAGTTCAGTACAGAATTACGTTAGGATACTTTGATCTTTGTAAGCTATTTTTTAACTCTTGTTTGCTTTATGACGGTTTTTTAATTAACAATCTATGTTTTTGTGCTAATATTAACTGTATCATTTTACAAGTACCTACCTAAATTAATATGAGAGAAGACTTTGTAAGCTATATTTTTGACACGTTTGATTCCGTGATGATTTTTCTTAATATGTCATGTCTATGTTAACTGTTTTATTTACTAAGTAAAATACAAAGATTAATGCACGGTTGCATCAGTGCAAATGTCAGCGGAGGCTGCGTGGCATTGATCAACCGCAGATCTTCACGTGATAACTTGAGTCAAGGCCGAAGTATTATGATCTGATAACCACAGTTTATTTGAGCCTCGGTTAATCGTTTGGCTTCAATGTGTATAACGAGCCCTTTTACTTCTCCGCCCAAAAAAAGTTGATTAAGTTTGTAAGACGTGTTTATTACGTGTAATACAAACATGTTTACCGCTTTCTGTCCGCCCAGCGACGTCTAATCCAATAACGTGTAGAGCGGAGACACGCGAGGCGAAGCAGTCTTGCACCAACAGCTCCCGCAGCTCACTTCTTAAAATTATGAAGGCTGCTTATACATATATTGCATCGTGTTATTGATTTATATGATATGAAAATCTTTAGTTGTATACTTATGTCTATACAATCGTCACGTGTTCGCTTCATGGCTTTCTACCATCGGTCAAGAATGACAGATTTGTGACAATGGATGGACATTTTAGTTATTCAAAATGTCAGATTCAAAATTCAAAATTCAGCACTTATGTATGATAATTAGTCTAGTCTAAAAATAGGTACGTTTGTAATACTGTTTTTGCTAAACCGCAAGATCTTATGTAACTATAAAGCTTCCAATATCAGTCGTGTAACATCGATCGTATGGATTACGCGTCATTAACATGCATTATGCGTGCGACAGTTCAGCGTAATAAAATGAGTGCTCCCACTGTCGCTTTTATTTGCGTGTCGTCGAATGAGCTGTTAATATTTCACTTTCAAGTTTTTACGTTAATATCGCTTCTTGAATAGCGCATAGAGTTACATAATCGCCATTTTTGTTTTTATTAAACGTTGCGGTCTGCAATAATTGCAAAAAAAATGTATGCGCGCTGAGACGGAGAGAAAATTTATTATTGTTGACATAATATATTTATTATAATGTTAACCCAGTGGAACATCATTAGCCCGCCAACTGTTACCGTTGATTACGAGCGCGGAACGCAGTACCCTGTAATCCAGAGCTAGTCCTTTGTCCGTGGATAACGCGGAACAACGTTGTCTGAATAAATCTGCGCGTGCGACAATAATTATAATATCTCGTACATGGGATTTGCATGTAAATGGAAGTTCGCTTTCTAATGTCGCGTGGGCGCGCGTCGCTCATTGTTCGGCGCTAATAGCGGTGAAAGCGCAGGACGCCGCTTATCAACGCGCAGGGCGAGCCAGCCTTACCAGTACGCTGCACTCGCCAATATTCACAAACTTATATTTAAATTACTCTGATCGTATCATATGTTTCTCCAAACTCTCATTCTATTTTTATTATTTATATTAATTGAGAATTCGAAATGGAGTTGAATATTCTTCCCATATCTATCTATCGACGACGAGATATTTTGTAACCCAGTGAAGAAATAAGGAAAGTAACTTCTCTGTCTTGCCCCCAATGCTCGATGTCCTCGAAACCCATTATTCATATGTACTGTTACATTCTATATTTCCTCATGAATTTCTCCTTAAACATTAGTTCGGTAAATCCGATTAGTCAACACATAATCTTGTACTCGTCGGCCTGTCTGGTAATATTAGTTACACTGCTAAAGAAGTAGGATTATGACTGTATAGTTTGCATTCGTTATATTTAGGAGCTACGCTTATAAAAGCGAAGTAGAGTTACGCAAATTGATATTTTTATGGAAACATAATATATTGTGGTGTCGTATTTGGAAACATGTTCCAGTTTTTTCTCTTTGATCCATGTTGTTACCAGCATCCAATTTATTAGAGGTGATAGAAAGAGCATCATAAACAATTATTTTAATATCATGCGTCCTGTTTGGCAACAGCAACGGGCTCCTCGTGTCCGATGTCGCGGCGGTTTCAACACGCTCGCCACTAACTTCGTTTCCGCCAATAATATACTCTGAGTTATAAACAACATCTACTGTTATCTTTAGAAAGTGTTTCCTGTTCGCTTATTTTGTTATCGAAGCATTTCAGGCGAGTTTTATATTAACCGATTGATCGACCTACACTCGGTACTAAATTACATGTAAATTATGTATACAGATATTTATTTTATTTTCATGGCAAAACCTATCACCTCCTGCAAAGAAAACTGCATGAAACTCTTAAAAGTAGGGGACAAGCTTAAATTAATTTATAGTGCCCTTGTTAATAATCGAAATAAATTGAACTTATTGAAGGTACGGATACGGTGTACAACGTCAGATAATTCGCTATCGCATTATTAACATAATGCTTCAATTCAATCAACAAAATTTTACCGTCTCACATGCCGTCACACACTTTGCTCAGATCCGCTGATCACTGACAATGTCGCATCCGTCTACAAAAATTTTATATGGTATTAAAAATTTAGACTGATGTTTATTATGTCGTTATGATAATACTAGCTCACAGGTAATTCATGCACTTAGGCGCCACACATGTGCCAGCGATGCGAGATAAGGATAAGTGTGTCGCGGTATCTTGCATATTCCATATACCCAATAACGCGATATGATAAAAGGTATCGATTGTACTGCTGTAATACTTTCGAACGCGTGTTGTGATGTCTGACGACTGTGAGATAACTGTCGTAATTAGCGCATAATAACAACAATCACAGATAAACATCTACCTAGGTGTTAATGAGACACGTTTGTTTGGAACAATAGGCATGTTAGATTAGGTGGCGTCACAGGAACGCGTATTGATTCCTCTTCAACGCGTTCCTATTAATACCAAGATATATTATATTGGCTAAGCATATTATATAAGGAAAATTACCAGGAACATAGTCTACCTGGAATCAACGTTACTTTCGGTGGAAAGAAGCTCAAGAATATTTATATTTATACCTATTTATACTTACCAGAGCCTCGCCTTCAAAATGTCTCTCTTTTCCAACCTCTTTTCTAAGGTTACTTCTACAACTAGGGATACTTAACAAAGTATCATTTTACTAAATAAAATATGAGGATACGTAAATCGTCACTCAATATTGTTTACTTTATTATATTTGTTGGAGATGTAGTGGTGTCGAATTCCAGTGAAGAAGCCGGTGCCGTGTCACGCCGTGTACGCTTAATTCGCAATCGCTCGGTGTGTAACGTCATATTGTGTATTGTTTGCAAATGTCCTGCCATTATATTCGTAAGGGGTATGGTTTTTCGATCAGAGATTTTATTACGCCAGCCAGAAATTATGTCATAGGATTTCTAAATACATGATTTTATAAAATTTTGTGTGATGAACTTGAACAATAAAGTAGCCGATGGCATTAAATGTGACCTTTGCCATGGTTGATTTGCTCTCCTGTATCTGATAAGTTTATTATTCATACTATATTAATGATACACGGCATGAATAAAGAAGCGTTAAGCGGATTATCTCCATTACACATCTGTGCCCGTTAAGCGGAAGAACATGAAGGTCAATTGGAATTTCTTTCCGTTGACCTTAAATTCTAACAATGATTATTTAAGCAATTGATCAGGTTTGAACTTGATTCTGAATAGTAGATAGATTTACGTTTGAAAGTTGAATTTGAAATATGAATTTTGAAGGTGGTAGAACTCTTTGTTGTTCGACTCCGCTGCACCTATTTCTGCCTAATAACAGCAGTGTTATGCGCTGATGAGTTCTGGTCTGTAGGGTGTGGTAAGGAAGACATACTATTCCGAGGCATTTCATCTTAGTCCTCAGGGGTAGCAAAGCATCTATGGCTAACCTTGGCTGAGACTATGATTTTATCTAGGGTTGATTACAGATGTCTATGGGCATGGGTTGGGTTGCATGCTCGTTTGCTACTTCCATAGTAATATAATCAATAGTTACAGTTAATAAACAGAACGAACTTGAATCGAAGAAGGCTACGGGATTTTTAATAATTTTCTGTATTTCAAACACCATACCAAAATATAGTTAAAATAGTTACTTAATATAAAAGTGTTGATGGTGTAAATGTAGCAAGCAGGATGTGTTCCACTATGTGGCGGGAGCAGCGCGGCGCGGCGGGCGCCTGTTTCGATCCGCTGGTCCTTAACCTTGCCCCGCGCATTGACCTAATTCCATCCCGACTCGTGTGGCCACGAGCTCCGCGAACGGAACTCCTCTTTTTTCATATTTTTTGCGACTAAAAAGATGAAAATATTTCAATTGAATTAAAAATAGAATATGTCAGAGTCTGACTGTACATGAGCATTAACGGTTATTAAAATTCCTCAACTTTATCGTTAATGTTTTTCATTTTTGGGCTGTAATATGGGTATAAGTACCACCACTAAGTTTAAGTAGTAGTATTTGTATACTCTACCAATGTACTGTTCATTTTTAGAATTTACATTGTTCAATGTCGACTTTTTATCCGCCTAAATTACGTGCCAAACAATGTTGTGTTAGTAATATTTTTTCTGAGACGTCAAAAGTTTAAGACCGCACTACATACAACTCTGTAACTAATAGTGATGCAATTGCGGAGTACAATAACAGTAGTTTTGTAAATTTCGAATTTCGATACACGTTTGGATTCGAAACCGGTATACACATCTCCGATTATAATTATCACGTTTGGCCTGTCTGTTGGATTACGACATAATCCTTTTGTATTTTAAAAGGAAATCTATATCCATGTCAACTCTCTATGTCAGTTTGGTACTGATGGGTTGCTGTCGTGACAACGTCTTTGTACTCGTGTCGCTGTTTGCGGGGACGCTCGACGTCGCCGGGCCGCGGCGCGTGGGTGACACGCGCGCGGTGCGGGCGGGCGCTGTTACGGCGCGGTGGGTGACGTGACGCGCTACGCAACTGTGATCCCATCGTCTCCTTACCGTAATGTTGTTATCGAGACACGTTTACGGCTTATTTACTCCTTCGAAGCTAAAATGCAACATGTACCTACGTAGATTAAACTATAGCTTTCAAAAAGGTACTGAGTGTAGTTACTAATCAATCCAATTAGCAATCACGGAAATAAGGTTTCTTTAAAGTAGCTACGTTTTAGCCAGGTAGTAACTAACAACAAATAAATACTTTGAGAGATCTTACTATGGCGAATATTAACATAAATTGAGCGCGGAAACATCAATGATGACCTCTAGCAATTATGATTGTAACACCGTCGCGCGCGAAAGATAAATCAATTGAACCCCTAATTTAGCGATGATCGCAGCGGCAACAGGAAGGCGCGCGGTGGTCTCGCCATGAGCCATGACATCACCGGCGCAGCTGAAATAGTGCAGCGACCGCCGCCCGCCCCTGACCACGACCATCACGGTTATTTATACGCGTGCGTGTGTACTACGCACTATGCATCCGCTCGCACTCTACGACAACGTATCCTTACTTGTACATACATTGAACGATAGACATTGAATCGAAAAAACACTGTTCTTTTCGACATTCTCGACCTTTTTACAAAGGTCATCGTTTTAGCAATATTACATACATCTTGAATTTAGTTTAAGATGTAATTAATTTGTTACATTTTAAATTTTAAAATGTAACTGACTTGGTTTTCCGTCGCTTTATGTTACACGTTACGTTAAGGACTCTAGCAGGAAATTGTAAATGTGAGTCATATAATACCGTTGGTCGCAAAGGACGTAACAACATATGGGGGTCGGTTTGTACGGCTTCGCCCCTGAATCGGGGACACTAAGGCGTGTCGATATCGCGAGCGTCGCCTGCCGCCGGCCGCGGGGTTCCTTCCTGGAAAAATGTTCACATTGCATGAACGCCTAGTTTATTAACAGGCATTACTTATTTCCGAACGAACCACGGATTAATAAACAAATTCTTACGGTAGCGTCCGGCGGCAAAAGCCCGCTGATCTACAGATTCTATGGCAAGTTTTCAGATTTCTTAATAATCTCAAATTTTAAGAAGTAATTAATCTGCAATTACTTGTAATATATTGATGGATATTGTGATTTTTTAATGCACCACCTTTACACAATTTACACATGTTATATAAGATGATTGATTACCGGCGTGGGCGTCGCGGGGCGCTTGTGATGCCCATTCGAGCACATGTCATATTTTATTTTTGGAGCGTTGCCGACCAGTCTGGGTGGCGCGCGGCGGGCGGCGCTCCATTGATTAGGAACAATACGGTAATTGTTGTAGCGTACTTACCGATGAGTGTAAATGGAATATGTTTATAACTGACGTGATGCAAGTACCTACTATGATAGGTTGAGCATTTTCGACCAGTGATTAGTCCCGATTTTATTAAACTTATTCAATTGTTGTAACATAAGTTAGTGGCTAACGTAATAACCACCTCTTAGTGACCTCCGATCACGTTAACATCTCTGGAGGGTCACGTGAAACTCGTATAAATTATACAAATACAAGAATTTATACCCCTCAAAGTTGGTGAGCCTGTTTCGAAATTAAGACAGGTCAGATTTTTCGGTGTCATGCGCCTAATGGAAATCAATTATCACTTGCTTTAATAGTAAAGTGATATACCTGCAGGTTTGTCTTAAAGATAGGTACCACGCTCTCAAAGGCGTGTGAAGTTATACAGACAGTATGGTAGATTGACTCAATCCTAATGCTGAACGTTTCAACCCATTGTGGGATACGAATGGTGACGTGAGCGGTGTGTGTTCCCAGGAGGCGGAGCTGAGCACGTGGACGGCGTTCCTGCAGCGCGCCGTGGACGCCACCTACAACACCGAGGTGGTCATCGACAATCTGCACAACATGATCGGTAACACACGCCCTATCTCAACACTTTAACGTCTTACTAATGTTATATGTGGGTCTGCCTTATTGAGTCCTTGAAATCAAATTTAAGTTGAAGTTCGGCCGCCACACTCAAATCTAACTTTTGCAGGCGAATATTTCATTTTTATTATATTTCAATGTCACTCATTGTGTTGTTTATTATTAGACATCGAGAAAAGTGTTACTTTTTATATTAATAGTAAATGCTGATGGAAACAGAAAGTATGAAACGGTTGTTTGGGCCGGAAACGTGCTTCTCGGCGGTGCGAGCCGCTCGGGTTTCACTGCGTGCGCGTGCCCACGATATCGCTTACACTGTTTACGCGCCACTTTAACAGTAAACGTTATTGATGGACAAAATATCAAATAACAAAAATAAAATGGCTCTAATTTTATTATATTATGATATTAAGGCGGCATTACGAGTACCTCCTATTTATGTTTAGTTTGTACATAGTCTCGTGTGGTATGAAATTATATGTCCCACCATACCAGTGCGTAGGTTAGCGACGAGGTGCGTGGGATTTATCTTATAACTATGACCGCAGCCGTTTCCTATGTCTCATAATGTTCCTCCATGGTCGCGTCACGCTCGCTCGTACTCATTTGTCACAAGTAATCTCTACAGTCATGTCATTGCGCCGTGGCTTCCTCGACTGATCCGATGATACGTCACTCGGAACTACATGGGTAGTGTTGTAGTGCTGCGTTAGATAAACTCGAAACATTTTAGCAATTTCATATTGTATCGGCGGATTTAATCTAAACGTCGGATACCAATCGAGGGGCATCACGCGCGTCGCACTAAAAGCACATTTCGGCCGAGATAGACATGGACGGCCATGAAATTTCGTTCGCGACGTGCGCCATCGTCGGACCACCCCTGCGACCGACGGGATGGGCCCACGACAGCATCATCGATAACGTGTGCGGTGTGATTGCAGCGGAGCAGCGGCGGTGCGTGCGCGAGGTGTCGGCGAGCAGCGTGTTCACGTCGCTGTGCGCGGCGGGCGCGGGCGCGGGCGCGGCGGCGGGCGCGGAGGAGGCGCCGGCGTGCAGCACGCCGCTGGCGCGCGACTAGCGGCCGGCGCTCGCGCGGCTGCTGTGCTGCGCGCTGGCGCCGCGCGCCGCGCTCTGACGCCGCGCCCGCGACCGCCTCGATGCTCGTGCTTCCGCGAACGAAACTCTCTTGTATGTCGATCGAGTGCTCTATGTGAAGCGTCCCATTACGATTATTATTCAGATTTCGACGTCGGCCTTTGAAGCGTCGTGCGCTCGAGACCGAAACGTAACCACGAGCCGTTTGAATATTACGTAACGGTGAATTCAAAAAATATATACGGTCGGATTGAGTGACCTCCTCCTTTTTTTTGAAGTCCGTTAAAAGGGCATGAATTGGGACAGCTGACGCTATAAAATCCAATCTACCGATCCGATGTAGCTCTCGAGACGAAGACTGACCGTTCGTGCGAATGAGAACTATACATATAATGCTCAGTGAATGACGGTATGCGTACTATCATTACCGATAGGAATATTTAATCAATATATGTATACAAGTCGATTTCGTTCGTGCGAGCACGTTTTAAAATCGAAATTGATGCGATAAATCTGATGAATGGTACAAGTGACTTGCGTATAGTATTTATAGGGCAGGCAACGCGGAGTGCGGCGGTGGCTGCTGCTCTCGCTATAAATCTCGTGAGATGTCGTGAATCTAAAAATAGAACGTATATTATATAATATGTATATGTGTCGTGTAAACGTGTGAGTACAAACCGTATCTACATCACTGCCTTATTGCGTGTGTTCAATTCGCGCACACTGCCGAATTTAGCGATATCCATGTTGATGTTTTTTATAGTACCTTTAAAGTGTACGTTAGTGCGTCAGTTTTGCGACTCGACTCTGCTTCTGTATGTTATGTTTTAAGATTGTGACTAAAATTATATAGTTTTGTTTAACATATCCTCAAACAAATATATATTAAGAGTACGTAAGTTCCCGTGCAGAAGTACGGAGCTATTTAATGCATTTCGTGCCGTTAATTTGTCTTTCATTTAATGGAAATCGATATTATAAAATAAGCATTAAAATTATATGTATGATAGAGATCGTTCAATTTAGTAAATATAAAATTTAAATCAAATTGAATTCTTAACTGGCGAAGTGACCGCCATTAGTCGTAAGAATCTATTATGTGCCGGTAGTTGGTTCGCATGGATGCAAAGGAGTTGCCAGTTAAATTGAAGGTTTGCCATTGTTCTTACTAGTTAACTATTGCCGTGTTAATGGTGCATTTATAGTAAAGTCAATGAGAGTCGTTTCCATCGTGATGTATGTGTAACGATACTTTGCATCAATAGATTACGAAGGCTCTGCTATAAATGTCTTGCATGGCTTAATAGTACGAGTAAGCGTGCTCACACACCCGTCGATAAAATCGATCAGTCGGCGTCGATTGCCGGAGTCCTCCTGCATCCTCCTGGGAATGCCTCAATCGATCGTCGTTTAATATCGATCGATGTCGTTCAACGATCGATCGGTGTGCGGGCAGCCTGCGACAGCGGCGGAGGGGGAGGGCTGCACGTTGCCTTCTGTTGCACGTTTATACGTAGCGTAAGTTTTTGATCTTTTTACATTGTAGTTGTGCGATCTGATCGTGTGTGTAGTGTCTAACGCTCCGTTGTTCTCTATGGTACACTTTTAATATTTCTTTATTCAGTATTATAGTACGCAATCTATGAAATTTAAAGTGATTTTCGATGGACTTGTATGTTTACAAATATGAATAATATGTGTTATAATATATTATTGTATAGTACTGGTATAGATCGTTGTGGCCAAATTTTGATAAGTGTGTGTGTGTGGGGAGCGCGGCGGTCGCTTCGGTGACTGCTGCATTTACTTTGTTCTTAGGCGCTCGTGAATGTGCACATTTAAATTTGTGAATATAATGTATTTTTATAAAACCCTTGTAATAAATTGATTTCCTGTTGTGGATGCCCCGGCACTGTTTTATTACTGAAAAGTTTTATTAATTTCATAAAAGTTAATGACTAAAGTTTAAGATATTTCTAAATTATTAAATAGCGCTTTTGCTTAGTAAAGTAGAATGATACCAGTGTGGGTGTTGTTTTGATGCAATTTATTATAACTTATTGTATTGTTATCTTTGTCGTTGTTGGCGGCGTGCGAGCGGCCCGCGCTCGCTTCGGCCGCTATGTGATAACTCAACGAAGCTATGATTATGTACACTCATATATTTACGTATTTTAACAATTTTTCACGTGTTTATGGGACCTTAAAATGTTGCTCTTGATGTACTAGGATGTTTATCTGCATGATAGCGGTTTATATGAAATTAATATTTGGCGTACAAATGTTATCTTTGCATTTCTAAATACATATATCTAACATTAATCACTGTTTCTAGATTTAATCTAGAGAAATAGTGTATTTAATATAGTTATTATTCATAGACAAAACGTTTCTTTATTGCTGATTTATTTTATAACATAATAAGAATGTGGAACCGGTTCTGGACGGCGAACACGGTGGATGCAGATACCGTAGCGCGCCGCGCGCCGCTGCCGCCCGCCGCCCGCCGCCCGCTTCCAGACGAGTGGATACAAGTTCGTTCCACATTCTAGTATGATATTTCGCTCTTTATTATATCTTCGATGATCTTTAACGCCCCTTTGCTGTTTCTTGTGATTTTAAATATATAATAAAATGTAAGTATTCTGATAAAATGAATGTTTTATTCTGATTTTTAATCCACCGGATGCTCATGAAAACTACTTTAGCAATTTAACTATTTCTAGTACGACAAAATAGGGCAAATAATAAAAAATTTATAACTTCTACAAATAATTATTAAAGTGAGCTCGTCATAATTTGTATCTTTTTTTTATTATAATAATACTCAGTGATTTTCTGCACTGTATATATATATATATTTAGATCATAAATCGGTAGTTGTATTTGCCCATTTGTTTTTTAAATTCTAGCCGAATATATTTAAGAGAGATTTGCTCGCTAAATACCAAAAAAAATATAAGAAAAAATGGCAAAGGAAACAATGAATGCACACGGAGCATGTGGACACGCGCGCCCGGTTATTTCCTGCGCAGATTTATTTTAGACCTAGCCTATACATCTTCGCGCGCGTAAATACACGCCCCAAAATAGGCAACTCCTGCTCATACTAAAATTTGCTCTACAAAATAAAATAAAGCAGTGACCGACGCCGCGGTCTATAGGTAAAAACTACGTTCCAATTTCAAGTATTAACAATCTAGGCGAAGAAATAAAAAATCCTTTAATATATATTCTTTATTTTGTACCTTAAAACGCTAAAGTTTAATAAAACTCGAATACATAAAGGTATCAGACTCATGTTGGCAAGGCAGCAGGGGCCGACGCTCTCGGGGAAAATGCAGGTGAGACTATGATATGTACCATGAGGAGGCGTGGTCTGAGCTACATAGTGAGCGGGAGTAGACCTCTAGCGGGTATTCTACTCGCCCCACTCTGCTCTATACGTATAAATTATAAGTCTATGACACGAGAAATATAACTATAATAATATTATAATTTATTTGTGCACATTTTTCCTATTATTGCATTTATATGGATGGTAACAAAACCTTACCTACTTAGTTATTGATTTATATTTACATGAGGGAACCTGGGTATACATAGGTATAGGTTTACTATGCTAAAGTACAGACAGAAATACAATTTATTTGGGGAGCTAATAACTCTGACAAGACTATCACTTAGATTTGTTTATTTAATACAGTTTAGGTTTCCGTTTATACATTTATTTTTCATGGTTCACGTTTTCTCATTATGCCTTTCAAAATACGTTTTCTCGGCCCCCGCTTCGACTGCTTGTAGGGTAAAGACTGTACAGGATATAGTTAGGTGCATAACTAGAAACTCAGGTTTTAAGTTATTTAACTTAATATACAACTCACTTATACGTAAATAGCAGCACTAAATTCAGTCAAAAAAATATTGGAAGAGAAATATACATACAGTTTTCAAAATACTATCAGCACCAAGTCAGTACGGTAAAAGGAAATAACAATTCATATCAGGTATACCGGTAAACGGCAGGGTCTGGCGATCACAGGTCTCGCAGTCTGCGGCCGCTGCGAGTCGACCACATATAAATACTTAACGCTATTATTTACACTTAACGAGTATAAGGCACCATTCGTCGAACCGTCGTTTTTTTTGCTTCGTAAAGTTCAGTCATCGTCATTCGGCGAAATTTGTCGATTTGCACAACACTTCCATTCGATCACTGGATCCGTTTCGGGGAACGGCGCGGC
>MOOZ01000036.1:76322-90729 GCA_002930495.1 Cecropterus lyciades | reverse complement strand
CGTTACCCCACACTAGGATTTTCTCCTGTGTCGTGGGTGCCACGTACACACAAAGACGAACACACAAACACCCAGACCCAGAACAGAAACCTAAACTCATATTTCAGATGTCTGTCTGGCCGGGGATCGAACCCGGGACCCAATGCGTGTCAGACCGGTATGGTGACCGCTCCGCCACGTGGGTCGTCGAAAAAGACATACGTATACCAAAAATACGTAAAATTTTTAAAACATGTAAAGACGTATGTGGCACTAAAACATGAAAAGACGCATGTGGATGTGGGTGTATCAGATAAACTACTATTGCGTGGCCGCGTGTTTATGTGACAGCGAGTGGTGAGAGTTGTGAGCTAATAAATCGCAATTATTCCTAACATCAACCGGCGCGTCATCGGTGGATCCAACACGCACTCGAGATAAGCATAATTCACTTTATGCACCCTGTTTACTTCGATCGCAGTGATCAGCCTTTGTATCTGTATGTATCTATCTTTACCTAGGCATGCATTAGATAAATACTTAAACATGATCAGTGTCTAATGTAGCATCAATGCATTTTTATATTCAGTTCGGAATAAATGAGCATAGTGACCACACGCGTTTGTATCAAAATTAATCCCGTTAACCAAAACTCAACCTTAATACACCGAACATCAGTATCTTACGACTAGCACTAGCGTAATAACGTAATAATTTGCTCAAGACCAATTCGGATCAAAGTAAACTATTAAAATAAGACTTCGAACATAATGTACGCAGGTACCTAGTACCTAGTAGCAAATACTAGTCAACGAGCGGTCCACATTTAATACTAGTATTATAACTTAACTTAAGTTATAATACTAGTATTATAACTTAAGTTAAGTTATAATACTAGTATTATAACTTAATTTAAAGATTTCATTTTTTCTCGTGCTCTTCCACTGTTTAATACGAGATGGCGCCACAGTAATCCTAAATTATATTTACATCTTTCAACTTATTTAGATAATACTTATACTTTTATATGATCTATATCCAATCTAGGACAGCCGTTCCTCTGGTATGATTGTGAACTCTGGTGTACCCGAGGACTTTAGCTCTCGTGGTTATACCAATAAAAATACGCCATTTCTCAATATCGGCTTTGAAAACAATTTGTTTCTGAATAAACGGTAGACTCTCGTCAACAAGCTCATCACGTTCGTTTTAGCGTGTTAATCCACTTCCTTATTAACAATTATTGAGCTTACTAATAATCGTGTCCGTGTAATGCTGTACCGCCACTTTTCAATTCACGCAGATAGAAAGGGTATTTCAGGGAACGACAGACCTTACTCGTAATTCACCGCAGATAGCATTCCGGACACTCTCATTGCAAGCTAGGTATCGACTATCGGTCTGAGCCGGAGGTGACGCGACCTTCTATTCGAGAAGAGGCTTATTAGATTATAATATCAGGCAAAGGCTTTAATGTGTTTAATGTTCTGGTACAACAGACAAATGACACGTTAACACTATCTGTATCGATTGCCTGGACATTCCGTGTTCTATTGGAACACGATCCGTAAGTTGAGGATTGCGGGGACTTTAAGTGACCGTATAACATTCTAATTTGTTCAACAAAAGGGGGCATCTATTAATGACGTGATTAGCAAATTTATCTCTAGCCCCTCTCCCCCCTACCAATAGCACATGAGAATGAGATTAAAAATAGGAGAGAAACATGTCTAATTTAATTTAATCCTGACTTCTCCCAATTTTTCACGGTTTTTTGCAGAAAAGAAATTTACGTGATATTAAGCCGAGACCAGGGTGGGTCTCGGTTTAATATTTCCTGCGTGAGATTCAAGCCGAGCCTCTCTTCCTCTTAAACATCTCTCGTAATTAATGGATGCCCCCATACATTTACCTACCTCAAGTGGACGATTAGCGATCACGGGAGTAGTAAACGTTTTGGCCAGTATACAGGCGACGTGAGGCCGTATGGGACGATGTGGGGCGCGCAGCGGATTGCGTACGAGCGCCGCCACTCGTTCGATAAAGACATTGACAGTTTTTGCCGCGCGCCGCCCGCAGCCCGCCAAACAGGTACGAGTACGTCTAGCAAGATCATGTAAACGTCACCGCTACTTATCACGACCCTCTTTAATCTCTATTTGTACGGGAAGATAATCAGACAGATGACAGTAAAAAATAATCGAGATATTTCGACATATGGTTTGGGAGGATTTGGTTATAAGTAGGGTCCGTGTAGGAGAAACCGTTATAACTTGTAATGAAATGGGGAAATTCTACATGGATTCCTCCTTCATCAAAATCCGTTGACGGGTCCACGAGTACTCCTTTGATTTTATCCGTGACCTCGAGGTCGTTGATTCTCTTAAGTTTTTTTTTATCTTGGATAAGACTCAAGCTTCTCTATCCAGCCCGTTCTGAGAGACGCCCCGTACGGTATGGAGTATATGTACCAAATATACGTGAGAATAACGACGGCTTTGTTCCCACAACTTATTCGAACGCCAGGATCGCCAGCCCGGAGCACTCCTATCGCACGAATAAACCAACCGCCAATCGTAATTTATTGTGCAGCCGCATGGCAATTTGTACGTTTTAAGCTTTTAAGTGCAGTGTGACCGTAAAACATACAAAATATACGTTGAGAGTTCTCGATGTTGTTATTGAGGGGTAACGTAAGTAGCTAACAGCCGAATAGGACTAGGTAAGCAGCTAGCAACACGAACAGTATCTCGAAATCAAAGTTTATAACAAGGATTGAAATGTGTAAATTTTTATATAATTACTATTTGATGCGGAATTAAATTGAGGTGCTGTTGCCACTAGAGCACGCGGGAGGGAGCAATAGCCGACACCGGACACCGCACCGCAGCGCCGCTCACCACCGCACCGTCGCCTTCGTCATATACTATAACTTCTACTAATTACTTGTCAATTTCAACACGAGACATTTATTCTGGTAAATATAATTGTGTAAGAATCTTCTAAAGTAAATGTAAGTAAGCATTTAACATTTTACTACGAGATTGCGATAAAAATAAAATACTCGTAAAAACCACGACCATAGCGAGTAGCGCTGAGTTGGTAGCGGAGAAAAAAAAACAAAAACTAAAATCTCGATTACTCGCGGAGCCATTGTGTAGTTGAATAGTAGAGCAGAACATTACCGGGCCTCGCGGTGGCGGTGGCGCGCCTCGCGAGTCCCGCACCCAGCGGACTGTTAGTTATCTCGTGTCTGGGCGCGTGACGTAAAGAGCGAACCATACGAGCTTCCCAAAGTATAAACTGCAAAAGCGATCAGAAAAACATCATGTGGCTGCTCAGGTAGACTTAAACTTTGTACAAACACTAGGTAGACAGTTGTGTAACACTGTCTGGTACAATAGTATTTGGTATATTTTAGGTACGATTTTATTTTTATATATAGAGATTTTTCTGCAAATGATATTTTAAATAAATATTAGTTGTTATCCAACGTTAACTGCGATACTTCGGCCACATTTAACAAATGAAGATTATTCAGAAAAGTTTTTACTGATGGGCAAAAGACAAAGAAAACCACCAAAGCCGAAGACAAAAAGTATACAGATCTAGTTATAAAATCAATACATATGTCGTTCCACGTAGCCTACGGGCTGGCACGAGGCCGCTGCAGCTGGCGAAGGCTAGTCGCCGGAAAGAACGTCAGAGGTTTTGAATTAAATTCATAAATAAATGTATCGCATATCGCATCTTTTATAATCTAATTCTATAATCTATTATTATCTCTTATATATCTTCAAAGAATAAATATCTAATAATTAGAAAAAGCTATGAACAAGAAAAGGATATGATACAAATGTAGGTATGTATACTTTTTACATGTTTTCGTAAGGATTTGCCTCGCAGTAATATTTACCTACTACATAACATACAGTGCGTCCTGTAATCCTTTATTAATATTCCATTCCATATTAAGCATCACAGAATAATTAATTTATATTACTCTCGGAAGAGCGAAGGCTCCTAATACAGGCACTGTGTGCTTAAAAGGAGGCTCTAGCCACTTACTAATGTAACCCACTTTATGAAGCAAATAAAGAATATTATTACAATATTATTATTATTAAACAAATTAATATTAAACAAAGTCATTACCTAACTTCAAAACACTTGAACTTGAATTATGACTATTCGCCCTGTACACCAGTGTTCTGATGCATACTTAATAGATTCACTGTATACTTTACAATTACTCTAAAGGGTTATCCCCAATGGCACGAGAACACATCGCCCCTACTATCTACATATTTATGTGAAGTTCTGTTCATTTACATTTTTTTCAGTTTAATCAATCACAAATTCTTTAAACACTATAATCTGTACCGTACACACTACACACTACACAGGTAGGACACATGATCTACCGATAATCTACCGTACCTTACCGTACGGTAAGGTACGGTAGATGAATTTAGATGACCGACACTCACCGTATAGTGTGAGGAGAATATTGTCATTAACACGCTTTTATTGCTTCGGTCGTATCTATCCGTTTGTAACGGAATCTTTGAACGTGGTTTATATCCACTTTGAAACGTCGGATTAAGTTGAAACTTTGCACGCTTATCAAGGACCGAAGACTATAGAATATTTTATATATATCTGTATAGGGGAGGAAATTTGTATGAAAGTCCCCCAATTCGAAGGCAAGCTCAATTATACTTATACTCCGTGCGCTGTAGCATGGTGCAGATGACAGTTTCAGTAACGTTTCGTTTCACTCTTGAAAGTTGTCGCGAATTACAAATTATGCCTTAGTATTTCAGCTGTACCACGTTCAATATATATGAAATCATTAATAACTGTAGTAAATTAAATCCAACCAGAATGTTCTACTTTACTTATAAAATCTAACGGAAAGAAAAATTAAGCAAAGTGTTATGCGTATAACAAAACGCCATAGACGTGTTTAATGATGAATGTACTGCTACGATGGATAGTCGATATTTTTTGATGATAAAATATACGTATATTGTGCGGAGTTAACTTTTTATTGTTAAAAAGTATATATTTATTATATTTCACTCAGTCACTTTAGCAACTCGCTTTTGCGGTTGGATAGGTTTAGTGGTTTATTTTCTTGTACCGAAGGGTCCCTACCCTTACTACGGGTAAATTATTTAATAGACCTATGAACCTATCTTTAAATTTTTCGAAGTTCATCTCTCCATGATAGTCCGTAGTTTTTTTTTACTTAAAAGCCACCAAACAATTAGGGACGAATCCATTTGCTGTACGTGTGTGACGAATAATAAGGCGTTTGCCCTCCTGCACTTTCATATACGACTGTGCCGTATTGTTGGTCCAACTTTTACCCATTGTGTGGTTGGCGTTTAGCCATGTTTCATCCAAAAAGACAACTTTGCTCCAATCGCTTATGTTTTTGGCCTTCCTTAAAAATGTACATCTTGCTATGGCAATGTCTATCCTCTCAATAATCTTTCTTTTATTAACTGTTTTGTAAACAAAGCCAATGTCTTTTATAACTTGACGCAACGAAGTAATACCTCGTTTAAACAAGTCAGCTTCTTTTAATGATTTTAGAAGCTTGAGAGATGTGGGTAGCTCCATTATTTTATAATAATCATAAATATGATTTCTAATGGCAACCTTCGCAAAGTCATCTAAATCTGTGATTGGCTTCACCTTGGTCCGCTTTTTGTTGGGTATCGGTCGATAATTTATTTTCAGACGTACCATCTTGGCCAATTTTCTCACGTGTAATACGTGATATTGGCCGCAACAGCGTTGCGGCCAATATCAAGAGCTTCGGCTACTCGTTTTACAATTCGATTAAATGGTAACAACGGTTCATTATTTTGTTGTTCGCTTTCAAAGTAGTCTCGTTGGCGAACAACAATCTCCCTGGCCTGACTACCCAAAACAGTTTTTTTGTATGCTTAGGCATGGTAATAATAACAAACTCAACAAACTTGAAAAAATAAAACAACAAACTCAACAAACTATAACAAATAACAATTTAATAAAACTTAAAACAAAAAAGTGATATAGAAATAAATACGTGTCACATACAAGGAGATAGCACTCGTACTCATAGCATCGCACGGGTAAACAAAATGGCCGCCACGCATTTGCGCTATAGTGCACAACGGTTGTCACAAAAAAAAACCATAAACTCGATTTGATTGTTTTATATAAGTACAAAAATATGAAGCCATAAAATATTTATATATACAAGTTTATACACGTAGTTACACTACACAACTAAATAACACTAATTTTTATAACAATATTAAAGAGAACTAGATTTATGCTGCGAGTATCGTTAGCGATAAAAATGAATTGCATAACGTCACATCCCTAGCATAAGTATATAGCAACATAGTATTGACAGATGTCAACGTCGTACCGACAACTGTCACCCGCACCATGCTACAGCACACGGAGTATAGTATTTAGCATGATAGTTTGATATAATAAATATTTTTGTCACCGTTTTTGGAAAATCAACCCCTAAGAAGGCGAAATAGGGATTGAAAGTCTTTTGGAAGTCTGCCAATTTTGGCGGACTTCCAAAAGATCAATCAAACCTTTATTTGTTCAGTGTAACGTAGTATTTGGGACTGTGGGTTGATATAATGGAACATATATTTCAGCGGTTTTGGAAAATAAATCCCTAAGAGGGTAAAATAGGGGCTAAATGTTTTTTGGAAGTCCGTTAATTTCTGATGCAAGCGAAGTAAAGTTAGCTTTCTGGTTTGATAAAATGAAACATCTATTTCGCCCTTCTTGGAAAGTCAACATATAAATAGACCTGTGGTACTGCTAAGAGAAGAATGTTGCAATTAATAGCATCGACTGTTCCTAAAATCCGAATCTATGCAGTTGGTCATGCTGTAATTTATTTAGATTTTCGATTGCACTTAGTTACGTAATGTCTTTGGGTGGTTTTCGGATAAAAGAACTTGATTGCTCAAAGTTGATAGGGAGAATCCCATATAATGGTGATGCATTGAATGAAATGGTTAGATTACGAAATCAATCATAGAACGACCTGAGAAAATGTTTTCACATATGATGCACTAAAAGTAAAAAAAATAGAGCGAGAAGAAGAATAAACTTTTTATCGTAATAAAGCGTGCGGGGTTTTTGAGATATTTTATAATGACTCTTATTTAACCGATATATTTCGATCAAATATTTAGAATAATAAACTTCTAGTACCCCTAGTTATTTTTCTTATCGCTCTATTATTTTTAACTTATAGAAAATTATTTTAGGTTTTTTAGTTCAGCTAGTGTTTTAAACTATTCTTTATTATTATATATATATTTTTTTATAGTATGGAAGTAGCAAACGAGCATGCAGCCCACCTGATGGTAAGTGGCTACTGCCGCCCATGAACATCCGTAATCAATCCTAGGTAAGATCAAAGTCTCACGTAAGTTTAGCCACAGATGCGTTGCTACCCCTGAGGACTAAGATGGAATGCCTCGAAAAAGTATATTATTGAATAAGTAATTATTTACTACTATCCGAAGTATAAAATATAGAGTGGTTTTCAGCTCTGTCAAATATCTGATGAAGCAGTTTAAGATTTCGTAAAGGGATTAGGTACGTCGTACCTACAGCCTTACACCTTACCGTACCTTACATCAATTTCTGAGCGCTGTGCTTTATTCTATAAAATAAAGTGAATTAATAACGTTTATAAATTGTATACCTACTTATTTGGACGTAGTATTATTTAAAGGACTTATTCTTTTGTTGAGATGCAGAAAATCAGGGTTTGAGGCGAGGTCGAGGGCGCTAATTGCGCAGCGGCCCTCGCGCTCCCACGCTCTGCGCACGCGCACACGCCCTCCACGCAACGCTCTTGCATTCGTACACCTTTAATATTGCGCACTCGGACTCCCTTTTTGTTTATTGCTGTGTTGATGTGTGAAAAAGAGATAAAAAAGAGAGAAAGAGATGTTACATAATTTGAAGCTTATTAACACATACTATGTCGTTTAAAGATCAGTCTAAGTAAAGACCGCAGATCAAATCGACCAGAAATATGAGTGCCTTCCATACTTACGTAGACACACATTGCCACTTTATTGCGTAAAAAAGTGACAGTGGTATCGTCTTAGTGTAGGATAGAACCATATCATTACGTCACAATTTACATTTCAAATGGATTCATTTGATTCAATTCATGTAAATTCATTAATCTAAGTATATAAATAAGCGCACTGTGGCATATTTTTTTTTACTTGTTTAAATATTTAGTCGTTGAAAGATAATTTATACATTGGTGGCCAAACAAATAATTTCGAGAAAAACTTATTTAAAAATAGATAACGTAATTGAAGGTAGGTACCCGAAGATTTTATTACGCGATACGTACCTACCTACAGATATACGATACGCACGCCAGCCGCGATCTGGGTCCGCTTCATACTTACTATTTTAATATTGCCGAAACAAATGCCACCGGAATGTGAGGTGTTAACATTTGATACATACATTTATTTCATTTTGTCACAGACATTTTAGCAGAGATGCGGTATAAATTATTTTCGTAATATTATAGTTTACCATAAATCAATAACATATAGTGTCCGACCGAAGGTTCATTTTTGGCCGAAGCCGAAGCCGACTCCGATTATTCGGCTATCGTCACAACCTTCGGCCGAAGCCGAATGTTAAGACGATCAAAACCTAAAGAAATTTAGTTTCAAAGTGGCTAAAAGAGAAAATTAACGATTAAAAAAACTTTTATATATAAAGATTTATGCTGATTGTGTGTAAACGATAACAACTATAACTGATAACAATTACTTTCTAGATTGTCACAGACGATAACATTTCGAATAATGTGAATTTCAAACACAACTGGCGAACCAAACCCACCAAGAAGTGTGCGCTACCCCAGTGCTTCACAGTTCGTTCAATTGGTGCTTGTTTGACCTTTGGCTCTGGCCAAAACTTCGGCCCTTTCTGGCCGAAGCCGATTTTTTGCAGAAGGTTGTTTTTTTGGCCGAAGGTGGCCAAAGCCGAAGCTTCGGTCGGACACTAATAATATTGCAAAAGTTTCATTTAAAACTTAATCCCAGGTAAAAAGTAGGATAGCATGAGTGTGTCTTTATAACCAGTAGATTAACACAATTTAAGGATAATTAATAACATCTTAATCATCTTTATTATGACAAATTATGGTAAATTTATCGCCAGTGCACATCCCAGGACGCTGCATTTGAACATAAATGCACAGTTGCACATGGACCTAGGCTCAAAATATGTATATGATATAAATTAACGATATGGAGGACCTACTTGCACGCTATTTAAAAACAACGGTACAGATTTCTACTCGAACGCACAGCTCACGATTAAACTCATTTAAAAAATCAATTAAAAAATGCGCCGATGGCTATTTAAATAATTAGGACTAATTTTAAATATTTGCGCTCGTTTCAGGAAGCAAAACATCTCACCCCATCCCCTAGCTCCACCCCTAGTTTCGACAACTCGTCAAATAAATTAATGTCCCGAGTGCGTTTCCATCGTCCACTCGAGCGTGAAGGATACTTTCTTTATAGACATCCAAAATCGAGTCCTTTTTATTTAATAAGAAAACATAATATTAACTTACAACAATTCTAAAACCACAATACTTAAGCAAAATGAAACGACCGTGGAAAGCGGCGCGGACTTACACTCGAAAATGATCGAATATGACTATAAAAATGCAGCGCTAGCGCGTTACGGCCGGCGACGTCGGCGGCGCCCGCCACACTGAGCCGCAGCGGCCGCGCGGCGCGCGCTCTCACCGATACCTTCCGGCGCGCATAGAAGAAAACTTTGTTTCGTTCGACGTGCTTTTTGCTGGTCGTGGATGTGGTGAAATGTTTTGTGTAGAAATAAAACGATATTATGAAAAATAATGCACTTTTAATCACAGGGCGCTGTCGCGCGGTCAGTAACAATAAATTACCACAACGATCACACACAGGAACTAACTACTTACGGCTAATACATACACTCTAGTGATAAAGCTAAACACAAACCGAGATTACATGAGTGACTCGATGCGAGATTCGCACCGTTGCATTTTACTCGTGAATACTATCGTCTACCTTGACCCGCATTAAGCAAGTATATACAAAAATAAACCCTCAGTGGTCAAATTTAACCTACACGTGTGATGTCAAATAAATATCTCCAGTGGATTACGAGTCAATCGACCGCTTCGGCGTCGTATAATACGAGACTGAGGAGTCGTATCACAGGAGGCGAGCCATGCTCGGCTACAATAAATTAGATTTCAACTAAATATAGCGTTACATAGAGAGGCCATTGCACCTAATTTTATTTATATTAATGTATGTCATTTATCATAATGTAGATAGTTGGATTATCTAGATACCAGATTTAGTCTGAAGCTCGCGCCGCTCGTCGTCGTCGATACATAACACTATGTACGCGAAGTTCGTTTCTAAACCGTCGGCGAACCCGGTCGTCACCGCTACAGAATCCTTTTAATATTGTAATACATTTCAGTCACGAACGTGTACGCGAGGTACGTACTCGCATCGAAATATTATCAAAATTTTGAACGCGAGACAAATGGGTTTCGATCGTTAAGGCAATTCAAAACGTGCCTCAATATGGAACACGATTACACATCGACGTCATAAATCGATCACAAACTAAACATCGATGGCCTAAGATTATTCCTCTTCGAATAGTTAAAAAAAGATCATCATCGCATCATTCGAGGACAAGGAAACGCGCGTGAAGGCCGAACGGGGGCCGATCGCACCGCGCGGTGGGCGCGGCTAGTGCTGAGCGGGCGCGGCGGGCGCGGCGGGCGCGGCGGCCAGCAGCTGGCTGAGGTGGTCGGCGATGGTGCGCGCGGCGTCGCCCGCCAGGATGGTGCGGTGGTTGCCGGCCAGCTGCTGCGTGCGCAGCGCGCCCGCGCACACGGCGCGCAGCCCGTAGTCGTCGCCCGCCGTCACGTAGTTGTCGCGCGCCGTGAACAGCGTGACGGGCGCGCGCAGCTTGCCGGCCGGCTTGTACGCGTCGCCGATCACCAGCTTGCGGTAGAAGGAATCGGCGGCGGCGGCCAGCGCGGCGGCGGCGTGCGGCGTGGCGCCCGCCAGCGCGTCCGTCGTGTGCCGCACGCGCTGCTCCCAGCCGCCCAGCCGCTCCAGCTCCGAGTTGAGCTGCGGAGTACGACACGTTACGTTTTTATCTTGACGTTCCGTCACCGACGGAATCCTTCGTGGTTCGACGCCGTAGGCACCGCCGTCGCGGCTATTTCTACTCTATGACGGCAGTGCGTTTCGGATTGGAGGATGCGGACAGGGAGAAAGGATTCTCTGAGACGTTTTAACTTAGTTCTCGGTGGTATCGATTTCGAGTAAGATTCTAATATACTTTAGATTCGATTATAGATGTCTACGGCAGCGACGTCCGGTTATGATCAGGTGCATTGCATGCATTCCAGCTATTCCTACATTATAAAATAATCAATAAAACTTAAGAATCGAATACCACCGTGTTCTGGAGGGTGATGGAAAATTTTCAAAATAAGTTTTTTTTTAATATCATCAATATAAATATTACAGACCATTATAACAACACAACAACACCTCGGCAGGTAATCACATCTACATAAAAGATTCACAAGCCAAGTAAATTACACCACTTACGCAGTCTCGTTATCGAAAACGCAGGCACAATAGGCCCTCACTACACTAAACATACACAAAGGCGCCGGATCCGATGGTTTACACCCACTCTTCATATCCAAACGTGCCAGCACACTCTCCAAATCGCTTACTCTTATTTACAACACATCACTAAAGACTGGTATTTTTCCTAACATTTGGAAAGAATCCGTTATACTCCCTATATAAAAAAGGTGTTGCCTCTTCTGTCAGGAAATAGGGTAACTATTTCATTACTTCCCAGTCTTGGAAAAGTCTTTGAAACACTCCTTACCATCACTTTCCTGGCAGGATAAACAATCAATTACATATAGCCAACATGGTTTCCTGAAAGAGCGCTTGTTTTCCATCGGACGTTGTTAATAAAATACCACTCGATCCACAGAGTTCGATCCATCTTCAGGAGGATTTAAACTGTTTAAGTGACTGATGTGAAATAAATCATATGTCACTAAACGTCAACAAGTGTTCACATATGCGTTTTTCTAGCAAAAAAATACGCCCGGCTTCCAACAATACTACACAACAAACAATAACACCCTTCAACACCCTAATTGCATACGCGATCTAGGAGACTTACTGAACTACAAATTGCAGCTTAACTCCCAAATCGATCATATTGTTTTTAAAAGCTTCAAACTATTAAGATTTATCATAAGAACCGTAAAAAACTTCAAAAATCCACACACTTAATTATTTTATTTTATATATACATATATGTCGGAGACGGACATTAGTTTGGACGGTAAAAGAGCGGCAAACGGGACGAGTTCTGACAGATGGCAGCACCGTCGCGATGACGCGGGAACGCCGCTCGGTTTCCATAGCAACTAGGATTCGTGGGGTTTGCTCGCTGTGGTTTATATTGTGCTAAACTAAATTGTTAACGTAATGAATGTGGTTATAGAATATCTGTATCTCTTTGCTCGATTACCCACGTAAACGCCCAAGTGATGTTCGAAGAGGGAGCTAATAATTCTGACGATCCGACATATATATATATATTACTTTACTTAATTATACCTTATACACATACTTAAGTGTTACAATATAAGCTTAAATATATAAACTCGACCACGATGCATGCCGTGGTGGCCTGTAATTAAGACAGCATTAAGCATAATCTAGTTCTTATTTATTTATGCACACACAGATAAATATAATAAAAAGATAGCTTAAAATCTTCTTAACTTGTTAATGTAATGTATTGTCTTGTAGGCTATCCTTTTTAAATAAATAAATAAAATTATCGATTATATTTTTGAAGATTTTTTCTGAAAAATGAAAGAAAAATCAGCAACAGAATGAAAAACGCAGAGAAACGGAGGGTCCGTCCTCACCTTGACCGCGTCGACGTCCTTGAAGAGTTGCGCGAAGTAAGTGAGCGCGTCGGCCTCGTCGCTGCTGGCGGAGCGCTCGCCGCGCTTGCTCTTGCCGCGCATCGTGTGCGTGGCGATGTACGCCGGCGACCCGTCCACCAGCACCAGCCGCGTCTCGCACCCCGCCTGCACACAATCATACTCATGGTTGACTTCCCGTTGTTTTTCTTTATAGTATTGTGGCGACCTCCCGCTACTCATCAACGGATGACATCACCGTATTCTGAATCACGCTATCGGAGTTTTCTCAACATCGTGCATATATACAAGTTCCGAACAGAAACTGTCGGAGCACGGCTGCTCCCCAGGCATGATCAACTCGCCTGGCGGGAGATCTCCCTTTGCCAAAGTATGGAAATCGCAAACGAGCATGCAGCCCACCTGATGGTAAGTCGCTACTGCCGGACATGGCCGTCTGCAATGGACATCTGCAATCTACCGTAGGTAAGATCATAGTTTCACCTAAGGTTAGCCTCGGATGCGGATGCTACTTCTGAGGACCAAGATGGAATGCCTAGAAAAAGTATGTCTTACCACACCCTTCAGACCAGAACACAGCAGCGCATAACACTGCAGCGCATAACACTGCAGCGCATAACACTGCTGTTATTAGGCAGAAATATAAATTTAAACTAGTTTAAAGTAGGGGTGTGCTAACAATTCGAACTTACGAATTATTCGTTCCGAATCGAATACTAATATTCAATTAGAAATTCGAATCGAATAATTCGAATTTACGAATTCTTCGAAAGACCCAAATAAATCGAAAAAAATTCAAATAATGCGAAAAATATCGAATACTAGAAAAAAAAGCCGAATATTAATATTCGATTCGATTCAAACGATATTCGCACACCCCTAGTTGTGTATGTTTATCCACATCCACATGTGAATTTTTCAAGTATAGTTAGATGCCTAAATCTGAAACTATTAAGGAATAAGGAAGCGTTCAAGATTTATCGATCCGCGCACGTTCGAATAGCTAATTCAGTTATTAAAATAATAAAAAGCGAAAATTACGTCTCAGAAAGTAAAGTGAAAGATCGTATCTCGCGTTACGTATAGGAGCGATACGGACCTGCTCGAGCTGCAGCGCCATCTCGAAGGCGACGGCGGCGCCGAAGGAGTAGCCGAGCAGCGTGTACGGCGGCGCGGGCTGGTGCGTGCGCACGTGCGACACGTAGAAGCGCGCCAGCGCGGACATGTCGTCCAGCGGCGCCGCCGCCGTGCACTGCAGCCCCAGCACGGCGCCGCGCACGCCGCCCGCCAGCGCGCGCAGCACGTCCACCACGCCCTCGATCGGGTGCA
>MOOZ01000036.1:16804-26955 GCA_002930495.1 Cecropterus lyciades | reverse complement strand
CAGCCCGCGCGCGTCCGTCTCGCGCAGCAGCGGCGTCGTCAGCGTGGCGAACCGTACGAACCGCCAGCGCCGCGCCGCCGCCTCGTCGCCGCCGAGCCCCGCGCAGTCCACGATCGCGTCGTACCTGCGCCGGGGGAGGAAGAGTACGGCGACCTTTTTTATTAGATGAATAAAAAATGGTCGCCGTTAAACGACAACCTAATATTACATTATTCTCACTGAAGATTAAATGTATCCCGTGTGAGTTCTAATCGCGCAAGTTTCGATCGCTTGTGATTCTCATAACGCGACACAAGATATTTAGAGCGAAAAAAACGTCAGATTAAAATGAGGAATGCCGTGCATTCGCATTCGCCGTCAACGTTCGAACATAGAATGTCGATCGACGTCCATGGTCGATTTCGGCCGGCCGGATCCGCGGAACTTACGGGCCCGCGTCGACGAGCTGGCGATCGTAGTCGGGCGCGTCGCGCGGCAGCACCGCCGCGGCGCCGAGCGCCCGCGCGCGCTCGCGCAGGTCGGGGCTGCAGCCCGCCAGCACATGCGCGCCGCGATGCACCAGCAGCTGCAGCGCGGCCTGCCCCACGCCGCCCAGCCCCAGCAGCAGCACGCGCGGCGCGCGCGCGGTGCGGCGCGGCACGCCAGCGGCGCGCAGCACGGCGCACGCCGACAGCGCCGCGTACAGCGCGCCGCCCGCCGCGTCCGAGCTCAGCGCGCGCGGCGCCGGGCCCACCTACCATCGTACGAGTCGACGTTTAAAATTCGATAATTTAAACAATAAAGCCGCCCGATTGGACTCTATGACTTTATCGTGCATACTGGTCGTTTTTTTTGTCACATTCCTTAGTAAGTATATTTGTTTAAATTCGTTTTGGGATTTTATCCAGGAATTGAATCTACATAGCACGGGAACTACCCTCCATACGACGAGTCACTCGGGGTGATCGGTGCGTATGGAGCTTCCAGAGCTTCCAAGACTCACCCAGCGGTCCTTGACGAGCACGTACTGGGCGTGGCTGCCGGCGCGGTGCGGCGGCACGACGCCCCACACGCGCTGGCCGCGCTGCGCGCGCGCCTCGCGGCCCGCGGCCACCACCTCGCCGGCGAAGTCCCGCCCCGGCACCAGCGGGAACTCCACGTGCTCGCCCTCCAGCGCGCGCAGGGCGTTCAGCACGCGGAAGCCGTAGCCCCCTGTCGATCAGGGTTTTCGGGTGCGCATTTTGTAATCATTATGTACACGTTATAAATTTCTCCCTGGATCCATCGGATCGTTGATCGAATTAATATTTGGACTCGGTATAAAATATTATGTAATAAGTAATGTTTTGTCCAGAATAAAGTAGACCATTATTGAAAGAAAGTGTTTTAATTATTTTTGAGTAAGTTTCTTTATGTTTGTCGTGTTTATTGTCTTCAAAACATTTATATAGTTATAATAATTGATAAACAAAAAAACTGATAAACAGGTTTATAGTTCTGTTGGTTTAATAATACTCAGTTCTTAAAACTTAAAACATTCCCCATACTGTCACAGTCTTATTAAAGTATAACTGTGCAGCAAGACAACATTCTACGAATCAAACATGTAATCTACGATGGTTCATTCATGTTAAAGCAAACCTATCATGGCGACGTCGAGCGGGTTGATGGAGGCGTGGTGCACGCGCACGAGCACGTCGTCGGGCGCGCGCAGCGGCGGCACGCGCGCGGTCTCCAGCCGCAGCTCGGCCAGCGGCCCGTACGCGTGCGCGCGCCACGCCGCCATGCGCGCCGCCGTCTGCGTTGCCGCCCGCGCCGCCGCCATCACTCTGCTGCCGCCGGTTACTATCTGAAAGAGTTGCAATAACTCATGTCATGATATATTCTGTTTAATAATAGATAAAGACAATCTGGAAGTTGTGTGTTTCCTACTTAAAAATTCTGTGTTTTGTACGAAATTACAGAATGACATTTTAAACACTTTTGAAGGTAGTTTTTTTATGGGAAGTTACGTCGACGAAAAATTAATTCATCTACTTTGACAACTTTCTGTGCAATTTGACGATCAAAAAAATAGGTTGTTCCTGGATCAAATTTCGAAATAAAAATTCTAAAAGTTGAAAATACAGTAGATCTACTGTAATTACTGTGCCAGGTGCACAGAAGCACTGATGTGCACCCAACCAGAATCTATTGATTCCATGTTGCTATTCCAGGTCGGAGTGGCGCCGATTAGGGTAGTTATGTCCAAAGAATCTTTAATGGTTGATAGATAATTCAATGTCCAATTCATTAATGTCTTGCAACTTCAAATATTAATCAAAACTTTAGAATTCACTAGTATGCAATGATTAGCCCAAAAACTGAAATGTAGTTTTTACTTTATGATTATTATGATACTGGTTTTCTAGTAACATTCACTTTATGGGATTAGACGTATGTAAACTTTGTTTTGCCCATCGATGTAACATAAACATTACACATAGCATTGTCATAACCACCAAATATTAAAATAATAGGTATGGTATGAAGTAGGCTATGTCATTTTCTGACCCTTAAGCGACTACCACTGTGGTAGTCGCGCAAAAAAATTTTCCGAGCCATGTTATAAACAGAAACATACCTAACCCAAGGGAACCTTATATTATTTTCATTTTAATAAGTAACCTATATGTTATACCAGACTATAATCTATGCCTCTGTTAAACTTTATCCAATGCCATCCAGTCATTCTGACGTGATTGAAAAACTAACACCTATCCTCACAAAATTTCGTTTTTATAATTATGTAAGTCGGGTTTTTATAATAAAGTTCGGTTTTTATAAATTGTTATCCCATTGGTTTAATTTTTTATGCAGTTATTAAAATATCTTTCATAAATGTTATATAACATGACATAACTTTGTATAATAAACCGATCGTACTTATAATTAATTAATATCAATATATTAATCTATGACTTATATTCCTAAGTAATTATCAAAAACTAAAATGTACTATCATGTCATATTTGGACGACCCGCGTGGCGGAGCGGTCATCATACCGGTTTGACATGATAAATAAATTTCAATCATTGAGTTTCTTACTAATATAACCTCAAGCATTCATCTGGATACATACAGCACCATCTGTTATTATTCTCTATAGTTAGTTATTAAAACTATACACTAAGAAAACCACTACTAACAAACTCCCATCATACCCGCACTCGGCAACAAAGTGCTGCATCTGTGTATGGATACCTACTGTTATGATCATATTAGTACATTTCACGATTAGGTAACTTCCTTGGCTAATACAGACTAAAGAACAGAGTAACTCAAGTCAAGTTTATCACCATATGTTTCTGCTTAGGAACCTTATGACAAATATGCAAACAGAAAATAGCCAAATCCTACCGCTTAGGCAGGCAGTACCCTTGCATCATGAAGATTGAGGAGTTGAAGGTCAAATTTTTTTGTCATATCATGCCTTTCTAAATAGTAAAGATACACTCCAAGTTTCATGAGAATCGACTTCGCTAAGTTATCAACAATTTTGGAAAAAACAGGGGTAATGTTGAGGGTTTTAATTTTTTTTACGAAGAACCCTAAGTATTTTTGAAAAATAAAAGTAGCCTAACTTACGCCTTATGATATCAGCTATCCAACAGTGAAAGTCCCGTCAAAATCGGTCCAGCAGTTTCAGAGATAAGCCGGAACAAACAGACAGATAGACAGACAGACAAAAATTTTAGTTATTGCTGTTTTGTTATCACTATTGTATATACTTCCATATGCATTTGGTACAAAGCTGTTTTTTTGACACACAGACACTTCAATTTATTTATATGTATAGAGTATAGATTTTCATTTTGCAATTTTTTGAGAAAAGAAAAATTGCTTGAGGTAATATTTTATACTAACCTTAATTTGGTTGAGTCAGAAGGAAAAAAGTCTAATCAAATTGTTACAGTGATACTCAGTTTTGGTATTGTGTACTTTTAGATGTCTCAAACTCCAAACAATATTATAAGCAAGCATCACGTATCCGCCGACATAACATAGATAGCGATAAGCATAACTTTTCCTTTATTGTCGAATACCAAGACGAAGGGTAAAATATACGTTAAATTATTAATTTCAGTGAATAATACAACAATCTTTTTCATAATATATTCAATTAATCGAGTGAAATCAGTGCTACGTCAATGTCAATATTGTCAATTCCTTATTTACAATATTTGACATTCTCATTCATGTCAATTGTTTTAGTATTTGACGCGAATTATTGCCATAAAAATGTTTGTACCTAATAAAATAATATTAAACTCTATAGTTATGTATTATAGTTTATGTATTATAGTGAACTATAGCTTATAAATGATTTTTAAAATATACATGAAAGTTAAAGAAAATAAATAAGGGATAATCAAAAACGAATTCGTTTTCTTAATTTAAAGAACTAAAAGATCAAGTACAACTCATAAGGAGACCCCTTAGACGTGTGGATCGGGGATTTCAATGTTTTGGTAGGGTGGTAGAGGGGCCCAAAGGTAATAACAACAATAAGAATTAAAGACCAAAGTTGGATACATAATAATTTAACTAATAGATAAATTCACATTCATATCGCAAGTCAGCCGAAGCCTCGTGGTTATGTACACGTCTTCGGAATCAGTGATTTCGGGTCCTAGATCTGGTATATTTTAATAAATGATAACATTAAAGCTTAATTTTTTTTTTCGCAATTTAACACATTTTAAGCAAAATTATTATTTTTCGTAATATTATTTCGTTGTTATATTGATTGACGAAAAAAAAATAATATATCGCAAAATTGTAAAAAGAAATACGTAAAATTGTAAAAAGAAATGCAATATTGTGATAATTTACAAAAAAAAAGTTTTCGTAGTTCGAACCCACGACTATATCATTCTAAAGCAAGCGCTCTACCCAGGAGCTACGGCTAGCTTGCAACTTCATTTTTTCTAGTATATTCGTAGAAAGTACCTGTCCAAATTTGGTCCTTAATACCTTTTAACAAGAGCCCAGTGGACCTTAATATTCATTGGTTATTATACCCTTGGGCCTCTGTACCACCCCACTAAAAACCATTGAAATCCTCGACCCCCATGCGTGAGGGTCTCCTTATACATAGCTTTAGTGCACAGATCGTAGCTGCGTTATTTAATTACGTCTAACTTTTAGTGCAGGAACGGGACCTTAAAAAATAGAGACGCGTTCGGTATCAAAGTCCTTTACTCGAATGAAAAAAAGGGTTTCCCCTCTTGCCATAATAAACCACATCCTTGTCCATGGGTTGCCACAGACAATAACAGACATGAAAAATTATTCATTACAAAATATGTTGTTCATATACAATAGTCGTAGTAGTAAATAGAATTTACGAGTAACGATTCGATACCGTAGGAAATACAGCGCACGCGTTACTCATTACGGTTAGGTATATATGTTCGGTATATATGTTAGGTAGGATGTTCGGGCCTCGAGGGGTACCGTCTTTACCAGGGCAATTCTCTAGGAGATCGAATACCTCCCGGATCCTTAACATTTATACATAATAATACAATGTCGTTAAAACATTGTAATATAATGTACAAATGTAAAAGATATTTACCATCCCCACTGTTTTGCACGGGTCGTTTAGTTTTATAAAAGGTTATTGTTAAACTAAAAACAAGACGATGACCGGCTCTTAGGGCCAAATAATCTGCTTTATACGATTGATTGTATTATTGATTAATATCGATTTTTATACGTGTTTTGGAACCAAATAATCGATTCTTCGATGTAATTAGTTTGATGACAGCAGCCGTCAATGACAGTTGTGGCCTGTGGTGTCTGGCTGTCTGCCGGAGACCCGATATTACATATATGAATAATAGTAGTAGTAGTGTTGTAGAAAAAGTTAAAACTTACAATTAGTTATATATAAAATAATAATATTACAACACAACAACAGTATAAACTACTTATTTTTTGGGCCTCATCAATATTTTTTTCATTATATAAAGACCATACTAATATGACGATAGTATCTCCTTGGTTACAATTTTTAACGAAGAAATTTTAATATTGTAATTCAATTGCATTACTTTATAACATGGAATTAATTAAAAAAAGTTACCTTTATTGTAGACGGGGTTTCAGTACAAACTCTTACAGAGCTTGCACCAGAAGTTATACTGCTAAGGTGTGTGGTTAACCTTATAAGTTTTGATATGTGAATGAATAGAGCAAAGAAATATGTGAATCTTAAAAGTCAGAGGAGTTGTAAGCAACCTAAATCAAAGCAATCTTTGATAAAAGATCTTGAAAGTCACCAAGATATAAATATTTTTATAAATCTTTTATTCATGCAAATTATACATTATCTCCATTATATAGTTTTTGTGATGTATTCATTCTTATAGCCTAAAGAACAGCTATCAAATGAGTCAGAGCAGCAGCTAGGGGAGGAAGAAGGAGAGCGGTGGCCGCGCTGTGTGGTGTCGGGGCTGCAGCCCACAGGCTCACTGCATGTGGGCAACTATTTTGCAGCCGTGAGGCGCTGTGTGCGCTTGCAGGATCAAGGCGATGACCTCGTGCTTTTTATAGCAGATCTTCATGCACTCACCACTAAACAGGTCTAACATACAAGTTCAGATATCATTTGACAAAATCTAAAATGTCTTACAAAGATTTTAAAGTAATCATTAAAAATCAATCCTATCAGGAGAAAAGTTTATTGAAATTGTCATCATTGATGATGATTGACAGGATCCCCAAAGCATCCAAAAGAACACATTGGAGCTGACAGCATACTTGCTGGCCAGCGGGGTGGACCCGTCCCGCAGTATGGTGTTTGCGCAGTCGGCCGTGCCGCGCCACGCCGAGCTGTGCTGGCTGCTGGCCTGCCTCGCCACACACGCGCGCCTGGCGCACCTGCCTCAGTACAAGGAAAAGTCTGCTCTCATGAAGGAGGTGCCCATCGGGCTCTTGCTCTATCCAGTTTTACAGGTCTTTTACACGTTGATAATCCTATTTTGTGTTCTGTGTTTGAAAGTAAAGTGCACCCAGCCAATTTAACACGGAGTGGTTATTGCAGGTTATGGCTGACTGGCAAATTTTTTCATAAATTTATTTTTGTTTGAACTATCTAAAGTAGATGCTTCAATGAAATAAAACATAATTTTGAACTTTCCAGCCTATTGGTTTTTTCAGTTGTAAATAAGGACAATAAATGTAGAAATAAAAAGTTTCAAACAAGTATTGTGTAAAAAAATCGATAATTATTAAACTAAAAATCTGTATTTTTTTTCCATATTTGTCATATAAATAGATCATGTAAAACTGTGTACCCTTTTTCAATAGGTTCAGTGGAAATTGTGTAAAATTTCAACCTCATATCTCAGATATCGTTAATTTTTCCCTTAAATTATATAATATTTTTTTCTATTCTCATTCGAGTGGAAATGTAGTGATTTGATGTAAGTTTTGAATCTGCTGAATGAGAGTGTTGAGGGCACTCAATAAGTGTACTGGGAGAGCGTCGTGTTGCGTAGGGGATTACATAGGGAATGTGTTGCAGGCGGCGGACGTGCTGGTGTACCGCGGCACGCACGTGCCGGTGGGCGCGGACCAGCTGCAGCACCTGCAGGTGGCCTCGCAGCTCGTGCGCACCTTCCACCACCGCTACGGCCGCGCCTTCCCCACGCCGCGCCCGCTCCTACCCGGTACTTCCTACTCTATTGTTCAATTACTCATGCTTAATTTAAATACACGGAACGTAACAAACAAGTAACAGTGTCAAAAGTTCGTTAAAGTTTTATAATTTTCAACAGATGATGGTAGTGACAGGCTCAGGAGTTTGCGTGATCCTACAAAGAAGATGTCAAAATCGGACACTGATCCAAAATCTAGAATACTTTTGAGCGACTCGGATGAAGTGATCAGACTCAAGATAAGGAAAGCGGTCACGGACTTCACGCCACACGTAAGTGGTCGTAGGATACGGCTATAAGTACACGAATGATTTGTCTTTTAAAAATTTAATGTGAGGTATGGTTTCAATACAATGAAAGCTGTTGGTTAGCCCATCATTAGCCGCACAACACCTCACGACACATTTTGAATTATTTAGTTTTTTTATAATAATCGTTTCCATTCTTAATTATGTTTGAAGTAATGGAAAATGGGATTATAAAAAAGGATCTTAAGAAATATTATCAATATTTTATTATTATATATTCACGATTTAAAATAATGGCCGTCAATGACGTTCATATGAATACATACAGATCACTTTCGATCCGGAAACGAGACCCGGCGTATCGAACCTGGTGACCCTGCACGCTCTCGCGGAGGATAAGCTCCCCGAGGAGATAGTCGAGGAAGCGGAGGGGATGTCCACCGCTCAATACAAGAGCGTGGTGGCGGACGCGCTGTGCGGCGCGCTGCGGCCCGTGCGCGAGCGCGCGGCGCAGCTGCTGGCGCGGCCGGCGCTGCTGCGCGACGCGCTGCAGCACGGCGCCGCTCGCGCGCGCCCGCGTGCCGACCGCGTGTTCCGCGACGCGGCGCGCCTGGCCGGCCTGGCGCCGCCCGCCGCCGCGCCCGTCGCCGCTGCCGCGCTGCGTCTCGCCGATCGGGCGAGTCGTTGACCGTCCGGCGATTCGGTGATCTCATGTTGAAAATCTCCGACGATAAAGTGAATGACCGAGACCGATCGGAAACCGGACTGCTACTACTAGCTTATATCGTGGAGGAACTTGCGAGTTGGTAAAATTAACGATATAAATATCGATATTAGTTTTCGACGCCAAGTTATCATGATTTAAAGTATTTCCGAATTATTAAAGCGGAGAAACCTTTTTGCCGACAGATTAAAACCACTTCATTTTGCCAACCGTATTTTTCGCCGACCTACTCTCATCGCTATTCATATTTACCCGATTGCCAAATGAGGTTTATAATATTCCTTTTTCATTTTTTCAATCGTAAAAATATAGATATTGTAGCATCAATATTATCAAACTTTATCTAATCGTGGAACATACGCTATAGTCGATGATGGTGGTGTTGCTGCATGCCCAGCGTGTGGTCGGGTGGCGCGGGCGCGGCGTGTGGCGCGGGGTGCGGCGCGGCGTGCGGGGCGGCGTGCTGCGCGAGCGGCGCATGCGCGTGAGCGTGCGGGTGCGGCGGGAAGGGCGCGCGCTCGCGCAGCACAGCCAGCAGCTCGCGCAGCAGCTCCACGGCCTGCGAGACGGCCTCGGCCTGCTTCTCGGCGGCGAGCGCGCTGCGCATGGCGGCCTCGGCCAGCAGTTCTTCGGTGGACAGCCGCGCGCCGTCCGCGCCCGCCGAGCCCTCCGAGTACATGTCGTCGTCCAGCGCCGGCTTGCGGTCCTCGTCCGCGTCCGATTGGCTCTCGCGCGTCTGCCCGCTTGCTGTGATTAAAGTTTCACATACTCAGGATAATAGTTATGGCGGTAATCATAATAAATAATGTTACTTATTTACATTGTATAATGAATTATGGCAATGGTAGTGAGATTAATTAAAAAAATATAGTTTTTCTTTGGTTTTTTAAACTAATATCATTAGCTATCAAGTAATAACATGATAACATGAAAGAATAAAGTTAATATGGTGTGCACCATAACTTGAAGGTTGTCTATTAATAATGTGTGGTATCTTCTTACATATTGTATGTTGTGAATGAGTATTTGTAGGTTATGTTATATAGCACTCATGTGCAATATTAGTAACTCAATTCAGGTATCTGGTACCTACTACTTCATGAGTGCTTCAATAAGAGTTTACATATCATATTAGAAAAAATCTAAACAGACATTTCTATGATAAATTTTGTAAAAAGATGATTGTTTTATTCAACACAGTTCGATATTAATCTTATTTCTGTAATACTCCATTATAACCAAAACCATAATATATAAAAAGAAGTTTGTAGTCAAATGAACACGAACACGATTAAGATAATGTTTATTGCTATCATAAATACTAAGAATAGTTCTATTGCACCTACTTGATTCTGTTTTGTTCCCAAGGATGTTTTGCAGGCGCTCCTCAGCACTAGATAGATCGCCCAAAGCTCCACCCGCTGCAGACTTTCTGCGTGTCTTATATTTAAGGTCGGCCCAGTACTGTTAACACATATAATTTTATAATGTAG
>MOOZ01000035.1:602576-616529 GCA_002930495.1 Cecropterus lyciades | reverse complement strand
AATGGTATAATAAAATCATTATTATTGCACCGAAAATCACATCATTGTTTTATCGCTTAGTAACTACACAGTCATTAATTATCCGCTTCTTGCCCACCGGTTTCGCGAATCATGCGAGTCATTACTGAACTGCCAGGTGATCCCTGTTTCTTGTACCTGAAAACGCAGAAACAGGGATACTATCGGAGAAACAATCAAATCATGGTACGTGGTTTTTGAAACTAAAAAAAAAGGTGCAAATAAAACAAACTATTTATTATACAGCAAGTCTTCTGTATTTTTTACGAAATAAAAAAGTAGGCTCTCAAATAGATTTACCATATTTATCGAATTATTGTATTTTTTACTTAAAAACAGTGAACTGAAACTAATCTATGTCTATTGCTCGATTATTTATTCACTCTTTAATCAATTTGGATAATTCATTATTTTTGTTTGAAAGAATATGCTTTTCGACCTTCTTATGAATGCAATCGTAAAGACCGGTTTCCGGGAAAAAAGTACGTAAATCGTTATAAAATAAAGTTGAAACTAAGCTTCCTGGTATATTAACCAAGCAACAGATTATACCAAAGTTGAGTGTTGACGCTAAAACTTAGTCCGGATAAGTTCACTACCTCATACGTCCACTGCTAACTTATTCGGTCAAAACTTCAAACTCTACATGTTGAAGTCAAACTACATTCACGCTGTCATTAGCTAGACAAATTTTATGAAACTGAGATTGAATATAATTCGGAAATAAACATGAAAATATATATTTATGTATATTTTTATATTATATCGACAAATAGCGTCTTTTTAGGTTTATATACAAAAACATAATTGAAAATATAACAGCAAATTACAACAGTTACTGAATACAGTGACTTATAATTTTCTGTTATTTTTATTTATAAGATTGAAGACACAAACGAGAATGCAGGCCACCTGATGTTAAGTGGTTACTGCTGTCGATGGACGTATTTAAGCAACTTCAAATAGAACAGGGCTATACCTGTATTCGATCACAGATACATTGATACTCCCGAGGACTAAGATGTTCGCCTCATATATAACTGAGACAGTAACCGCATCCTTCCATCGAAGCTAGCTTTTATTGCCCATGTAATAAACTAGATGGTCAAAAAAAAAGTATTCCAAAAAAAAAAAGACAAACCCGCTGAGTTTCTTGCCGGATCTTCTCAGTTGNTTTCCGATCCGGTGGTAGTGTAAGAAAACATATTGTAAATGACAATTTGTAAGTGCCCCCGTAGGCCTATGCAAAATAAAGACATTTCATTTCATTTCTTTTCAAAAGAGGACCTCAACCGAATCAATGATTTCCCATAACGTACCTGCAAATAGCTTTGCAGTATCCATTAGTGCAAATTTTGATACATTACGTTATGGAAAAGCTTTCATATACGTGACCTGACGCAAGAAAAAATATAATATCCAGAACTATTCATATCCGAGGCTTGCGTGGATTATGTACTTACGCGCCCCGATTTTTCCAATACTAATTACATACAACACAAATTGATTTTGTTAATACTTAAGATCGTCTAATTTGAGTAAATAAAGTATACAAATCTGACTAAATAAAAAAAAGTATATGCAATTAACGGCACAAGGGAAACTTATTAATCATTATTTTGCATATTTTGGCAACTTTTAAGCTAGTATGTACCTAAGCTATGAAGTCAAATCGTTAACGTGATTCACAAGTGGGTTCGTAACGCATTTTCGTTTCATTGAGATTTAGTTCTATAGAATTTTCACTTTAAAAACATGTAACTGTGAGTAGACATCATCTATTACTAAGGACAAACATGCGGACAGACAGTTATCTATATTGTTATACATAAATTTAATAAAGGTAAAGATATTTTTTTTGACTAACCTAATCTCTCACAGTATTGGGTACATATAAAAACGCTTTTTAATTTTGTTAAGTAATTTGTTTAAAAACGATTTAAGCTACAGTTTAGATAAAACGATACCCTAGTACTTGAGATCCAACAAGACCCTTTTGAAGCACGAAATTTAATACATTAGGGATATCTATCAAAATGGTTCATAAATAATTTGATGAAGATATAAACTGTGAATTATGTAACATTGAGAATCTCTGTTCATACAAGCATGCGTAAACGTGGAGTACAACTAGTATTTTATACATAGGAATAAGAACGCCGTTTCTCAAAGTTCGAAGGCCATTTCCCAGCACGTAACAGTAGGTAACTTACGAATAAGTATGCGACCAACTTTGTCACGCGGGAGACGCAGATAATAAATACCGCTCAACTGACCGGAAAACTGTATGACGTGGTTTACGACTTTGTTTACGAGTTTCATCCACTTGTCGCATCGTGAGCGTTAAGAGAGCTCTTTAAATTGTTGACGTGGGCATAGCTTTGTTAAGGGGTAGTCTAAAAGCCGCAGTCGGAAAAATAAGAAATTCCTGTTTACTCGGCTATGATAAGGGGGCTGGGTCCGGACTTGCCTTTCCTCTTTATACGCCTATAAATGCAGATACTATTAAATTCTTTACAAAGCTGTATTTATCTAGTTACAAGAAACATAAGAGTGAACAAGTGGAAACCTAAAATTATATACAGAATTTTTGCTACACCTAAAACTAAAATGGAGCTTTCAAACTTAGTTCTAAACTAAATCTGACTTACTACAACCAACCAAATACCATACATCAATGCTGAACAATACTTTTGGGATAAACAAACAGTCTCGTAGTGCTAGTCAAACTATGAGGAGATAAACCACCTTTAAATAATCTATAATACATGCTAATAATAACGAAAAATGGAGGTTATGATGTTTGACGTTAATAGCTTAACTGTAAGCCCGAAATTCTCTCATTTAATTTATTTTATAGTTAAACTAGCTGTCGGTTACTCGCCGGCCATGAAACTAGACTCTTATCGTGGTCATATAAAAGTTTGGAGTCGCCTGATGCTAAATTATACGAGCATATCCACGCCAGTAGAGAATAAATGGTTATAATAATATGAAACTTTATGTAACTTCGTGTTAAACGGGATCAGAAATGACCAAAATGTACGATCAAAATATAACATGATAAGCGATCGTTTGTAACAATATTTCATGTTGGGAAACAAGTAATATTTAAAATATTAAAACAAACAACCTTACTGCTTTTAAACGATTGATGCAGTGAGTTTTATTCATTATTTTATATTTCATAAATTTTTTTGCAGTTGGTTATGTTTTCATAATAATATATTTAATTTAACGCTTTTTATGAGTTTTCGTAAAACTAGTAACGTATTATGAAATATATATCCTCGGAAAGATCTATTTAATAGCTTTCTTTATATATTATCACTCTGCAAACTGAGATGATTCCAATGATATGCCACATGATACAATCCGTCAAGCCATTTGGAGTGTAGCGCGTGCCAAAGAAATTAAAAAAAGATTAAAAAAAATTAAAAGATTAAAAAAGATTAGATTATGAAATGAAATGATTAGAAATGGAAATACATATAAAGAAACATACGTACATATATATGCTCGAAAAATATTACCGTCCTTCTGACGGCGTCGGGTAAAAATAAACATAATAATACAACTAGTTATCAACCAATTGATTAAACTAAACACCGAAAACACACATTTCGGTAAAGTCACACACACGGTAATATGATTGATCGTGTTACAGTCTAGCACGTGGTTTTACCCAGCGTGGCTTTAAAAATGTAAGATAACTTTTAATTTTAGTAACTTTCGGCAGTTTATACTCTATGTTACTTCAAGATGCCGACTTTAAAACTATTAATTTTGATAATTAAATGCAGTAGTTTTAGTTTGGTAATATTTAAAACATACAGATAGACAAAAAATAAAAAATAGATACAAATATCTTATTCTCAGTGCTCTATATCATATTTTATGGCTAATATATGCGATGTACAAACATACAGATCTTTTATTTGTATACATATGTATTGGGGCTATTCCATAACTGACTAATTAGGCCTCCATTTTCAATTCCATTCAGTTCTGCCGCGATATCTCTTGTAATGGAATGACACGGATTGGCTTACTCGATGCCAATTACTATTGAGTTTTGATTCAGACCACATATGCATATATGAGTATGCATTTTGTATTGTATGACTGCTACCCTTTTTTTACCACTGGTACCGCTGGGCAAAGGTACCTGATCAAAAGAGGCATAAAACACACTTCATCTCACAGCTGTAATGCAGACCGTGGTCAACCCATGCTTGTTATTCCCAACCGATTGATAGTGTATATAGTGTATATTATGTTTAACGATTGCTATAAAATATCTCCATCTGAATTAACGATGTTATGCACTCTTTGAAGCACAGTAACAGGTATGTTGAAATACTAGCGGTGAACCATTTAACACCTGACCGCGTCTGATGTTGCTTGACTGTGTAAAATAATTACTATCAACGCAAGTGATATATATCTTATGTATATTGGCAACATTTATTTTAGTATACGTTTTTGTTTTTAAATACCCGAAGAGAGTAACATCTGGTACGGTCATCTATAATATCTTAGCTCATCCCACTCGGACTATAAATCTCCATTTTCCCATCGTATTCCTGACGTGAGCCTAAAGCGGCTACAATCGACGTCGGGAACGGAACGACACGGGCAGCCTAACGAGATGCCAATCACTTGCGTTGCTTTCGAATAGGCAATAGGTTTCTACTGCACACTTTGATTATGATTTATGCTCTAGGGTCACAGAAATGTCTGAAATTGGCGTGTATTACCAAGTCATATTATATTTTTTAAGTTTTAAGAATGGTAGTCATTATACAGCCTGATAATTTTACACTTAGAAATACCTTAGTACAGTTGAAAGCTGATTCTCGTAATAAATCAAATTTATACCTCATTTGTGTAAATTACGGCTAATATAGCTTTTGTCTTTAGTATTTTCAATAAGAAAAATAGATCATGACGAACAATACTTCATTGTTTTATTTGTTTTATATTATCCTCTCGGCGATTTTTATCAATCATTCCCATATTTTCGACTCAACAACACCTGTTACCTACATCAATCACATCTCAGCTCATCCCGCTTGGACTATAAATCTCCATTTTCGCATCGTATTCCTGACATGAGCCTAAAGCGGCTACAATCGACGTCGGGAATGGAAAGGCATAAGCTGCCTAACGAGATGCCAATCACTTGCATTGCTTTTGAATAGGCAATAGGCTTCTACAGCGCACTTTGATTATGATTTATGCTCAAGGCTTTCATTGATGTCTGGCGTGGATTGCTCAGTTGTAATAAAAAAGCATCTAGTATTTGTTTATGGCAGTTTATATGATATGATATTTATTTATATTTTATGATTATTATTTATATGATATCGTGAGCTTTACACAATTTGAGAAATAACTTCGATTTGTATGATGTTTCTAAGCTGTAAATAACAAGATATATTAAAAAATGTGTTAAACTAAAAAAAGCTCATTTAATATTTCTTTTACCATTTGTGGAGTGCAATCAATGATAAAAATACATTTACAATTTGTGTTTTTTTGTTTATTCGTAACTAATATGCATTGCAAATGAGCATCACAATTTCGTTCTTTTATTTTATTTTATAATATCCCGATTAAAATATTTAAATACCTAAAAATGTAATATATTGGTGAGTCGAGATCACCAATATCCGTTACCTACATCAATTACAGCGCATCTCATCCAACTCGGACTATAAATCTCCATTTTCGCATCGTATTCCTGACACGAGCCTAAAGCGGCTACTATCGACGCCGGGAATGGAACGGCACGGGCAGCCTAACGAGATGCCAATCACTTGCATTGCTTCTGAATAGGCAGTAGGCTTTTACTGCGCACTTTGATTATGATTTATGTATTTGGCTTGTTATTTTAATTTATGGCTGTGTATATACGAGCACGGTAAGGTAATGCTAAGGTAAATGTATTGTAGAAAATGGCAGTTTAGTTTCATTATATTTATGGTTATATGACTTCGGAAAATCTATAGGGCCTGAATTTTAAACCCGTTTTGAAAATGAATCCCATCCAATCATCGGCTCTTTGAGGTCCACAACTGGACGAAGGCGAAGCCTGGCCAGACGAAGCCTGATGGGAGTTTATGCGAAACCTCCTCATGTTAAGCATAGGTTATCCTATTTGCCTGTGCGTCCTGTTGGCCTGGCATCAACGCCTCCTACGACATGCACGGGTAAAGAGCGTGTGATATTCACTATTCTATTCACGACCAAAGACGGGACAAAATTAAAAAAAAATACTTGAATACAATTAAGACCTCTCAGGTATGATAATACGACAGCATTACCTAAGTACTGTAAATACTTAATACCTGAGAATGTATTCTCTTATCTTTTCTTTCGTCAAAGTGTGCTAAGACTGGCATCAATTTAAAACAACATCGCTCTCTTAAAATAAATAGGTTTTACACTGTCTGAAAATAGGCTGTAGCGGCTCTATATTTTAATTCAGCCGCTTCACGAAGCGACACGTACCTCTTAATTAACTTGAAGCGTCAGCTTTATTATGTACCTATCTTGTTTGGGGATGGCACACATTTATTCATCTGTTCTATGGAAAAGTCAAAACTAATTTGTTTATGGTCTTTTTAATATGTTATGGGAACTCACGATATGTGGTTTTTAATTTCTTTTTGCCGATATTTCGATCCAGTTGATGGATCGTGGTCACGGCAAAACTGCGGTGGCGGGGAGAAACCATTGACTAGCACTAGTGATAGATTAACCTATCTACCCTACGTCTAGTTCATTTTTATTTTTTAGGTTCCATGTCACAACACACAACACTAACTGTATCCTTACGCACCGAACTTTGTATTATTTGTAACATACATGTAAACATGTAAATATAACATTTCAATGTAAATCACAAATAATGCAAAGTTCGGAGCGTTAAACTACCATCTATCTTAAAGGTTAATCTTCCACTAGTGCTTGTCAATGGTTTCTTTCCGCCACCGCAGTTTCGCCGTGACCACGATCCATGTAACTGGGTCGATAAAATGGTCAATAATTTAAAATACCATACCATCCTGAGTACCCGTAACATATTATCAATGTATCAATTCCGCGATAATATTAGTCTAAAATCATATATTATTTATAGTCATTCAGTGCAGGGCAGTTATTACGTAGTTTATACCGTTCTATCATATCAATTATTGTCTACATTTTTGTCCGAAAGCATAAACGTGCATACAATATGGATGAAAACAGAAACAATTATTGTTTTGAGTCGTACTCGAACTAGTACTAAGGATACAGATGCGATATATAAGTTATTAAGGGTGATCTCGTGCTCGCTACTTGCAGGATGCTACGCTTGTTGGACCTGCTACCGGAGTGGCTGGATAAGTGGCCTATGGCCGTCACTGCCGGCCATATAAGATGGCCGCGATACTTTTCGGCCGCAGACGCCTCATTATCCCAACGGCCCTGCGTCTTCGTGATCGAGGGGTAGCTTGGCAGCCCACGGTTAGGTACTTGGGATGCCACACGATCGCTCGTTGCACATGGTGCCCCAGGTGGACCATGTAATACACCAGGCCCGTGCTGCACGAGCGATGCTCCGTCCGGTGCCGTCATCTCATCTGCCGCTCCAAACTAAACTTAGGGTGTATAAGATGTACATCCGATCCCAACGGACCTACGCGGCGCCAGCATAGTACGCGTTGGTAGCAGAATCCAACAAAATGCGTCTCCGCGCGTAGTAGCACCTGTCCCTCAGGGTCATAGCCGGGGCAGGTCGCTACGTTTGGAATGACGTGTTGAGACGGGACCTCAAAGTGCAAGCCTTGGTTGAGTTTGTGGCCCGGTTGGCGCACCGTATGTACGAGCGCACTAAAGGCGGACCACATGCTCATCTTAGAGGGTTTGCGCCTCTTCACGCTCGACCTCCCGAAGGGCGCCCGCTCCTTCGTGAGCTTGGAGGACTGGTATCCCCCGACCACTAGGGGGCCTAAGTCTGCAGTAGCAGCGCAGCGCGACCACTGAAGACGCCACTCTGCACAGCTGCCTAACGGTAGCCAACAACACCGGTGGACAGTGAATTAACTGTCCACACCATTCCACATCCATCCATCCATTCCACACCATTCCGTACTGCTGTTGCTGTTTCAAAACATACAACGTGCGAAAATATATAGCGAATCCCCCTTTTATATAGGCTCGTAACGGGAGTACACTGTGTAGTGTTTCATGGAAAATTTCCATTAAAAACAACAGTCTAATTCTGTGTTATAGGTACAATTTCCATGTTAATTAATTTCAGGTGAATTTCGCTTTCTTATCGGAATGAGTGTTTTTTTATGGCTTCCCCTGCATGCCTATGACGTGAGAATTGCCTTTATTAAAATTATTTGTAATTTTAATAAACTCGCCTATTATTGAGGTCGCTTTTATAAAACTACTAGGTTTTGCTCACGAATTTGCCCATATATGGCTTGTTTATCACGGCAAAGAGTATTCTTTGTGTTAATTCACAAACATTTATAATAACTTAGTAATATCCTCCAGACTGTAAAAGATCTCTATACATACATTTTGCACAAAATATTATTATTCACTATATATGTTGATTTGACTAGAAATTCAGAATTAAAGCCCTACTTACTATTCTTTTGATTTATTTTTTAGACTGGATTTTTTGGTAACGCAGAAATAATATTTCTAATATACTAACATACTAATCACTTAGATTGTTATGAAATGTATTTACTTCTACCGCCCTAACTAGGACTTGGTGCCCTCTTCCCGTGATTAAATTTTAGGAATTAAATGCAAATTTCAAATATTAAACGCTCGCTTTAACAATAAAGATAAACCTCCCGAAGAAACTTACCTGGCTAAAAATCATAAATAATTTCTGAAATATCACAATTAGAAAAACGTTTGAAGTTTCTTTCGGGTTTGAAATATGTGGAGACATACATCCGACACATTCCAACTTAGTCCTCAGGGGTAGAAAGGATATGTGATCGATCGGATTCTTATCTTTGAACTCGAATAGAACTCTTATGTTAATAATCTAAGTAATCTCACTAATCTAAGTAACTCGATGAAGTCATAAGAGTCGATGATTAACTTTCTGGAAGTTAACTTCGCAAAAAAAGAAAATGGTTTTCAGTTTGATTGGACATTTTTCATACACAGATGTGACAAATAACATGAAAGTCACGAGTATTTAATAATTTCAAGCAAAATATATTATTATAATTATTTAATCCGTTTGGATGTTATACACACACTGAAATACTTGTCCGTAATGTTTTACATTGGAAATGTAATTTCGTTCCGCACAAATGAAAAAAAACAGGGTATATCAGCCCGGGGGAAGCCGACAACCGGATTTAGTGAAAGATGCATTGTGCAATGCAACCGGGATGCAATTTTGAAAAGTGCACCCGAACAATGCGTGTATTGTGCCTGCATGCTAATGCATGCGGAACTATATGAGGCGATTTTTGAATCGAGTTTGAAGTTGGGAATTAAGTTGCGAGTGAGTCTAGAATTGACTCTTTTTTATTGGATTTAAGTAGGCAAACGAGCATGCAGTCCACCTAATGGTAAGTGGTTACTGCCGCCCATGGACATCTGTAAGGAACTTCTTGAAGAACAGGGGTTCTATCTGACATCCATTTAGATGCATTACTACTCCTAAGGACTAACATGGTCGCGTCATATATAAGTGAGCCAAAAACACTCTTCCACCAAAACGCAAGAATTGATTTACGCTAAAAGGAGTTGTGGCGGTGGTACCTCCCCGGTCGAACTTCACTAGTTCTAGCACCTGTTAAAAAGTTTATAAGTGTAGCCTCTTTTTGTACTGGACCAGTACCAATGTCCCACTTCAAATGACGTGAGGCTGGGGAGTTAAATAGAGGCTCGCGGTACAGACGTGACAAGTATGGCTTTGCAATACCATCCTGTCGTGACGCGACAAAATTTTAAGCACCATAAGTGGACGTATTTCTCGCAAAGAATTGGTAGAAGTATATATAAAAAATTTTAGCCGCTCTTACATTTTATGCGTCATGTCCGCAACAGATGTACTGCCTCATGTCTGTTCTACTCAACAACTATGAAGCATCATAATAGCCTACGTCCCTCTCACTTTGAGACGTACGCAGCAGTAGGGTTTTAATGGGTTGCTGAAGACGTAATTAAAAAATATAAATGGCTTTATTTTTCGCTTCACACCTGCATCTAATCGCTCGTATGCTCATGTTATGTCGACATCGAGCGATAGTCGTTCTACCACCTTTTTTACAATATTGAAGTATCAAACGAACATGCAGTCCATCTGATGTTGTGTGATCACATCCGCCCATGTATATCGGACTATGTTAAAACGCCTCAGATAAGTATATCTCCCTTACCACACCCTTATGTTACGAATTGGCCACAATTAAAATTATCAAGACATCGTCCAATTTCCCGCTACTGTGCTGTGGGAACGCTAAATAAGCATCTCGATTGCCAACATGTAGTTCTGAACATGAGAACTCACTCTGGGTTAGCGCCCAGAGTGAGTTCTCATACCAGGCGTATGTCACATTTATATTAATATATACTTAGTTTAGATTTAACTAAAACTTGTAACTTACAAAATACTGTTTTTTTTAATTCCCTTTATATAATTACTCGGATTACCTGCAGCCCTGGTGACGCACTTTCGTTATTAAATAACTTATATATCTTTATGTACGATATCCCTAAGATTAACAACCCTAATGTGAAGCTGTGAGAGCAAAAACGTTTTTCGATGCTTTTGGTGGATGAAAGGACTAACGTTTTGTGATTCGGGGCATAGATTATGTAGGCTTTTTGTCTGTAAACTTTTGTTACATAGAAAACTAGATTTGTTTGAATATTCTTTTTTATCAGATTGAAATAGCGAGCATGCAGTCCATGTGATGGTAAGAAGTGACCACCGCCCATAGACATCTGTAAGCTACTGTATATAGAACAGGGGTTCAATCCGACGTCTCCCGTCTACTCCCGAGGACTAGGTTGGTCGCCTCACATGTAAGTGATCCAGCACAAATAATTTTATAGGTGATATAACGATCATACATAATAATGTAATTAAATTATGATATTAATTTAGAAAATAAAAATAAAAACATTTAATTTGTTTATTAGAAGAGAAAATTGAGCGTCATCTCTAATTGTAACTTAAAACTAACGATTCGATCGAAAGCTAAGCCCATATAAGTTAACCGCATTGACGATAACTGGAGAAAAAGGGGGCGACGTATACTAATAAGTTTGTGACGTGATCCAACGTGACGCATCCTCACCACACTTTACCTATTCTCTCCCACTAGCTAAAGCAGTTATAAAAGTCAGTAATGAGACAACGAGGAATTATTATGGAAACAAAAACCCTCGACTTCTAAATCTTACATTAGTAGCCGGGTATTAGTATTTTGTTTTTATAAAAAATTAATAACTTGACTTTTTAGAATTTTGTGTCAAAGTAGTAACAATAAAGTGTTACAATTATATATTTTTGTAATAGTCTACTATATTCGCTTTTAAAAAATATATCCTATGTCACTCTTGAAACTGGGACGATTCCAATGATATGTTTCATTATGATGTTACAATCACATGACAAAGAAATGTACATACATACATACATATACATAGATAGACACACTCGAAAAACATTACCCTCCTTCTGAAGTAGTTGGGTACAATCTGTTCAGCTGTTCTCAAAATAAATGCAAACAGTAAACGCAGAAATAAAAAATGTAAAACGGATTATACGATCGCATACAACACGACTTGCTCTTAATCTAAACTTTAATTTAATTTTCGTATGGACTACAGATAATTAAATAACACTCAAGAAAGAATAAACCTTGTCGCTACATCTTCAACTAAAAGCTGCAGTGAGCTGCAAAAAATCAAAAGCTCTAAAAAGCAGAACTCATTTACGTCTCACAAACTATGAGATTGCTCTCAAAGTTAGCACTGAGTTAATTACACCGGAAATCCAGCGAAGAAAACTTTCTAAATATATTTAAGTTTTTATTTTAAACGTATTGCTGTATTTATTATTTAGTCCATGCCGAAATAGGCCTTCAACAAGTTTTATGTACTGTATGTACACACCTATTTCCGGTAAGAGTGTGGGGGGTGTGTTAAAAGAGATATACTTATCTGAGGCGTTTTGACATAGTCCGATATACATGGGCGGATGTGATCACACAACATCAGATGGACTGCATGTTCGTTTGATACTTCAATATTATAAAAAGGTGGTAGAACGACTGTCGCTCGACCAGAATGGTACAACTACAAACACACCTAGTTCTTGCGTTTTGGTGGTAGGATGTGGTTGCCGACACACTTTCATATGAGACCATCATAGCCATTTGGGGTATCAATACATCTGTGATTCGGATAGAACTCTTGTTTATATGAACGTGTATAACTTAATAAAAATTATATGCACGATACATAATCGAACCTTGCCGCAAAATATTAACGTAGTATAGTAAGCGTCGTCATTGTTCATTATAATTATTGCAAGCTATTAACTTTAACAAGAGTAATCGAAAGGTTAACAAGACGATAGACTAATTTCAAAGTTTCTTTAAGTGCTGGCAAAACGCTGCAATTCATACGTTGTGGATATATTACACGACCCCTATATGTCATCCAAATAAAATACAATCTAAACATCTTTGGATAGAGTTCAATTCAGGTTACCGTAGAAATTACAGCAAAATTACCCAAGAATCTCTAAGTTCAGGCGAAAGAAAGAAAATTAGTTCTTATAACGCGTCTATAAGGTCGGAAGTGTAGTATCAAAGTGATATGTAGTGAACACGGTAGGTCGTTAATAAATTTCATAAAACTTTTAATGGTTCCGGCCTGCGAGCAGGTTTTTTTATAATTTTCGCTCAAAAACTTTTCCCCTTGTGCCGCGAATTTCGGATGTAGAGGAACAGTAAATGATATCTAATCTATATTCTCTTGGGTTGACTCGAAATTTTGGCAATTTTTCACTTTTATAACTGTTAATTTGCTATAATAGAAGTATAAATTCCTTGTAGGGTTAAGTGTTCCCCATAATCCATAGTTTATTTTACTTAACTCGTATATATTTATTTCTTTAAAATTTACGGGTACTCACTATTTGCGGATTTTGAATTGCCGATGTTTCAACTAACTAAATGGCCGTGACCACGAAATATGCAACTCGGTCAAAAACTTAACACATATATATATGAAAATAATATCCCTTCACCCCTTTTTCCAATTCTCTATCAACGTCTAGCCGTTTCGGCTATAGGTCGTTCCAAAGAAATGGACATACTTACATACTCTCGAAAAGCATTAACCTCCTTCTAACGGATCTAATAGTAAACTACTATTAGAAAGGTTTTTTCACACTGATACTTTATAACCATGTAAGACATTACATCTCAGAATATTTATCGAAATAGGAATTGTATTGCTTGCCATTACCGATTCCGGGCTTGCGTGTGACGTCGGCCAAGTTATAATTAACTTCATTATTACTTACGATGGAATAAGTTTAATGAAATGAACTAATTTTACATGAAGGAACTTGTGGTGCACTTTAAATTAATCTAGTTTGCCTTTCTGCCTCTGTATTGCGATGGATTTTTTATGATTATATATTTTGAGGTACCACCGCCATACATATTTCTAGCTCACGCTAACTGCTTCACAGCAGTTCTTGTGTTTTTTGTGGAAGGGTGTAATTGCGGACTCGCTTATATACGAAAGGTTGGATGAGAAGAGGCGGTCATCTCAGTCCGCGGGAGAAGCAACGCAGCTCTGATTGATTTCACCCATGTAATCCTTGTTCTATATGAAGTTACTTGTATCCACGGGCGGCAGTGATCACTTACC
>MOOZ01000035.1:579209-595288 GCA_002930495.1 Cecropterus lyciades | reverse complement strand
TATGGTTGGTATTACAACTAGATGGCACTTTACTCATTTCTGAATCACGCTAACGATTTTACTTCGTAGCTTGTATAAGAAGCAAAGTTTGTTATATGTCGATGTCCGATTATGGGCTGTAGTGATTACCTAATCAATTTTTGAAAAAGCTTAAATCCTAATACCCTTATGCTCGGAAACATTTTGTTTATTATTATTATTTTATAAAAGATTCTCTTTCCACTCGGCTTTTAAGCCAGTATTTTAAGAGTCCATGTAAAAATAAGAGCCAAGTACCTTGTCACTCTGGTGTACATATATATTATGATAATTAATACTTACATTAATTAATTACTAATTTTGAAATATTTAAAAATGAACGAACTATGGTTGTGGTATCTAAGTCTGTGGATATTTTAACTCAATAAAGATGGACTTGCGTAAATCTAATTCTTCGAAGGATGTGTGAAGATTCTTTAGTATAACACCTATAGATGATAAAATTATAAGGAAAATTCAAACAGTATTTAGATGCCACATTTGTTTAATCTCATCTGAAAATAATAACTATTTTGAATTTAGGCGACATGTTTTTCTTTTAAATTTTCTGTATTATATAAATGGCAATAAGGGATTGGTAGATGGCTTTTGGTAAATGGTCTGCAGACCATTTACCCATAGGCATTTTGGACTATCCAGACTGAACATCAAATAGAAGTTAAATCTTATGTCTTGCTGGTGACCCGGTGTGTTGTTACCCCTAAGAACTTAAATGGTTGATAGTAAGTTACACACGAGAGTTAAACTCACTTTAAAAAAATAAATAAAAAGAACAGCCATTATTGTGGACGAAATTTCAATGCCCCTTAAATTAACAAAAATATAATAATACTATCTAAACCTAAGTATTTTTGTTATAATAAGTAGTCCTGCGTAAAATTAAAACCAATTTATGTACGGATTTTTTAATCCAATTGCCAGAATTTCATCTTAAAATGTGAACATGTCAATTCGTAGTGACATGCAAAGTTCATCTTCCACGTTTTGGTTGAGTTTAAGTTAAAAGAAAATTAGCTAAAGTGTGGTAATACCCATCAATAATAGTAATTTATAAACCTACCATTTTTAAATTACTTTCTTAAATTAATTGCAGCTGCCGCTCCCTCACTTTTAACGCTTATCTTACTTACCTATATGATAAATTCGAAAGTTTGTGAGCATATTTATTTGTTACTATTTCACGCAAGAACTACTGATTAGATTTCATTTAAATTTGGCACACATATAGTTTACGACCTAGATCCTCATACAAGATACTCATTACTATGATAGATGTGTCCGAAACAAGCGGAGCCGCGAAATTAATAATCTTGTAAGATCATAATTTGGTTAAAAGTTTACGTTGATTTAAAAATTCGATGTAAAAATTGAAGTACCACGTGTCTGTATATTGCATATATTCGTAAAAAATGATAGGAGAACTCAGGATATATATTTCAAAATTACGTCGACGCCAGAAAGCGGTCACCATACCGGACTGACATGCAGTGGATTCCGGGTCTGAATCTTATGTCGATCCCCTGCAGAATAGATGTCTGAATAATAAATTTAGATTTTTTCTCTGGGTCTGGATGTATATTCGTTTTTGTGTGTCCATCTACATCGATAACACATCTATTGTAACCATATTACAGAAAAAACAGCTTTTTAATGTAAAAAGCGTTAAATAACTTTACAAGCAGACTTTCACCTTATAAACGGGAAATAACTCAGAAATATGTCGCTACATCGTCTGCCTTGCGGCCAAACGTTAAAGTGTCAAACCCTTTATCAAGCAGCGTAACATCGAAGGGTTACCGACAGCGCCCTGAACTCTCAATTGCAAGCCATTAAAGACTCAATGCCTGAATAAGTGTGAATTCGGGACATTTTGTGGGAGTTCAGACTTCTTCGGGAGTGAAATGTGTCTAACTTTGTTCTCAACTTTGGTATCTCTTCACCAAGTATAATTGTAACAGAGCTCCCTAAAATACTTGTAGCTGAATTAGATATATACATATATAGAACGAGTAGGTTGTTGAATTAAGACTTGTTGAACAAGTCTTACTATTTCATCGATATAATTTGTGGTTACATCAAAGTTATTTTAGACTATTATTATCGCGGATTTGATACATTTTAATATGTTACGGGTACTCACGATGTGTTGTTTTTAATTACTTTTTGCCGATATTTCGACCCAGTTACATGGAACTTGGTCACGGCGAAACTCTAGAAACTCGAGTTTTACTTTTTGTTAGTACCCGTAACATATTAAAATACATCAAGTAAATGAAATAGGGGAAATTAGACTTTTAAGCATATATAAATGATAATAAGACATATGATATCATTAGAATCGTTTCAGTTTGCAGAGTGACATAGGCTATATAATTTGTTTTGGTTATATAAATAGGGGATTTTTTTTTATAACGACAATATGGATATCAAATGAAAGCTATTAAATAGAAAATTCCAAGAATATATATATTATACCTATATGTTGTTATTTTGACGGAAATTCATAAAAAAGCGGTAAATTAAATATATTCTTCTCAAAACAAAAAACTAACTACCTGAAAACAATGAACAAACTGAATGTAATCTATTTTAAGCAGTCGACAATAAGTAACAATGTTACTTGCTTTGAATCTTTGTTAAGAAGCCCACACGGAGGTTTGGTAAACATATTTATTTAAACTTGTTGTTCTAGGTCTCTTGACATATGAACTACTTAAACTTAACTTCCCAAAGACTTTAAATTTAAGCTGCTAAGAATCACTTTCAGTGTCTCAAACAAGACTGGTATTAAAGTTCTCCAGATAGTTCCGGGACTTCCGTTTCCGATCTCGACGGTACCGCGAATTAACAAGCTTTTCTGAAAGTTCCTTGTTTGTACTGGAATTTTGGAACTTTGGAATATATATTTTTAATTAAACTTAATAGCAAAAGTTCAGTACAAAGTCGAATCTGTTAAAAGGTACTGTATTTTTTTATTGTATGTCTTATACGTAAATTCCTTCAAAAGCCTACTCTTAATTCTGAATTGTTACTTCTTTAAATTGTTATTAAGTGATAATTTTCATTCTCGTTGATGAAATTTAAAACTTGTTGCTCGTCGGTTAATCAATGTAAAATGGTAACTTTACTTATTAGGAATTAATTAAATTAAACTTGTACACTTCAATGTACTTGAAATTAAGTAGTACTCAGTAATACAAGATTCAAGTTGAAGGCTCATAAAACTATCAGCAAAGTATATTATACTTCTTCTAGTAAAAGACATATTAAAACTATTAAATTTAATATAACAACAGCATCCTTATAACTTCCAACAAAAATCATTATATGTATATTCCTCGAAATTTATCGCTTCAAGATATTGCGCGCCGCTCCGGGCCCGCGAATAAACTTGCATTTTAAACACTTTCAGCAATTTTCTCCACTGCCGTTGGTTTATGGTCTTGGAGAATATTATTAAAATTCCACTCCAAAATGTATTAACTTGAAGCGAATTTTCGGATGTTTGCTTTTTTTATCAAACTTCCGCTGCGCTATCGCGATTTAGCCGTTTGCGCAACATTCCAATTGTTGTGGTAAAACTACTTTTGTGAGAATCAGAAGTTGCTCCTGAAATAGTAGAAAATGTATTTTTTTATAATATCTACTGTAGTAGCAAACGAGCTTTTACTGCCACCCCTGAATATCTATAATCAAACGTAGATAAGGTTTTAGTTTTACCAGAGTTAGGTAACGGTGGTTTTACCTGCGATAAGTATGTCGCCCTTACCTTCAGAACACAACACGTGGGGGTGTTGCCTCCGCAGTCAAACCCCGTAGTAGAAACAAATTATAATACCATAATTATGACAATTATAATTACAACAACACAAAGAATAGGACTGACACACACAAAATAAAAAAAAATCTATTCACACTTATTTTAAGTCTCCAAGCATTTTTTGTTTTGTATATCAATGATGTATGCCAGGCCTGTGGCCATGACGGCAACCCATTAGAGTCCCACTGCTAGGCACAGGTCTTTTCTTAGAATAAGAAAGTCGTAGGCTATACTTCGTCGCATTGGTATACTTCAGAACTTTTCAGATTGATTGATATTTTTCAGATAATTCTCAGGCGTATCAAAAAATCAATGGTGCGCGCTTGGGTTTCGAACCTCGGACCCTCGACTGAGACGACAATCAACGATTAGGTTATCATTGCTCAAAAGGCATTCATTCACAGTGAAATTCAATATTATCCAAAGATCCAATCCTATTATATCACAATATCGTGAATTCACTGTATAATAAATGTCTAACCTAGTTTACATTTCGTCGCTTTAATGATTTTATTTCACATGAATTCTACAAACACTCGCATTTTATGCTTGAATATTTCTCTTGGAAACATTTAGTTTACAATTCCACTGGCTATTATTAGTATTTTAACAAATCGCAGTTAATAGTCAATTTTGTTAATAGATTTGTTATGAAATACAGATGCTTTGTGTAATAGGTTATATTTCAGTGATTTCGTTTATTAATATCGAATATAATAGATATAAATTACGATATATAAAATATAATACGTTGAATAAAATATAATAAATTGAAGGTGATAGAACTCTTTGTGGTTCAACTCCGGAAGCACCACCGCCACACCTATTTCTGCCTCATAACAGCAGTGTAATGCGCTGCTGTGGTCTGAAGGGTGTGGTAAGGGAGACATATTATTCCGAAGCGTTCCATCTTAGTTCTTAGGGGTAGCAACGCATCTGTGGCTAACCTTAGGTAAGACTTTGCTCTTACCTAAGGTTGATTACAGATGTCCATGGGCGCCAGTAGCCACTTACCATCAGATGGACTGCATGCTCGTTTGTTACTTTCATAGCTACTAAAATAATAATAATAATAAATATGATTTACGATATTTTTTGTCAGTATTAATGCATACATACTGGCTTACGTATATTCGGCGACCATCTCAGTCCTCGAGATTAGCAACGCATCTGTAATCGACTTCAGAACCACTGTTCTATATGAATTTGCTTGCCACGTAAGTAAAATGTCTATTAGCGGCAGTGCCAACTTACCATCGGACGGACTGCGTACTTGTTTGTTTATCAGATTGAATTAAAGAAATTATAATGTATTCTGTCTGTATATAAGATATCATCAATGTAGCAAAACTTGCAAAATTCGTTTGAAATATTCAACATTGTATGTATAGTACCTTGATATATATATTTCATTCAAGTTTATTGCATTAAGGTCATTTATCAAAGGTTGCTTCAATTTAAATTTTCTTTTCTAATACCAATCGTCACTCACGTCACTCTAGATCCAGACCGGGCCTGAAGTTGTAGACCCTGAAGTGTAGCTACGACGATTTTCATAAAATTAAATTAGCAAACCGTCATGCAGCTGATGGTAAGTGGTTACAGCCCGTGGACATCTATAAACAAATTCATATAGAAGGGGTTCTATCTGAAATCAATCATAGACGCGTTGTTAATCTCGAGGTACTGTAAAAAATACTCTAACAACTTACATAACGCATTTCATATTGGATGAAATTATTTCAATTAAAATTCACACCTGACTTGTGCATAAATGCGCCTAAAAGAAATTTATATTTTATAGACATTGTGAGTTTGCAAAATTTTGTCGCAAAGTAGACTCTTTTCAACTATTTCTTCGGAACGTTTACTCAACGTTAACTTAAAATGTTTAGCAAAGTAAAACTAAGCGCAACTGAACATATTTTTCAATATATAAGTCTTTCATTCGCTTGTGCCCGATCTTAGTGAAATGTTTCGAAAGAGTAGTCTTTCGACGATAATTTATTTTATTTGCATACACCACACATGGTTTATTCACCCTGTAGACATATGTCGAGGGGTTTGGATTCGATTCCCGGTGAGAGACATTTATATTATGAAACTACTAAGATTTTTGTTCCGCTTTGGGTTTTATAAACTTGTTTTTGTTTTCATATTAGTTTCATATCTAGAAAGCTGTACGAAACTTTGCATACGATTATTTATAAACTAAAATATTGCAACGAATTAAAATTGCTCACCATATTATTTAAGTGTTTTCTTTGGTTTTTGAACTAAGTTTTTTGTTTAATTACACCAAAGTACAAATTAATTATATTGAAGTAGACATTAAAATGTGACAATTTTGTTTTAGTCATTATCAGAAAGAAATAATAAAACGAGTCTATAGAAAATGCTATATATTTGGTAGTCAAATTTCAACTTACAAGGCACTTTTATAGTCACAAGCATTTTAATTATAATCTACTGGAAATATAAATTTAAACGACCTAATAAAATATCTTCAGAAATGTTTTACAAATTGCTTTCTCGTGTAGAAATAATTTTTACCTCTCTTGAATTTATCAGTTGAAAATTATTGAAATTCCATTTCGTAAAGGAATTTTAATTTAGCAAATTTCAATAGTAAAGCTGTTTTCAATCGAATTATCAATGACAAAGTAGTAAAAAGGTGGAATCACTGCGAATTTAAACGTGTAACATTATTGAAATGCCTAAAAGATTTATTTCTTTTTGATCTATTGCATGCAATGTTGAAATGATTTCACGAACATTCTTTACCTATTCGTTTAATTTACAAATATTTGCTAATGTCTAAAATATATGACCATAACGTTTACTATTATAATCACTGTGTACACTTATTTTACGTCCACTTTTCTCACAGTCCCAGTACTTGTTTCCGTATCATTAGAAGAGCCAGAATTAGAATGTTCTAAGTTACTGGAATCACTTTTACTGTTACCACTTCCACTTCTTACACTTTTCCCACTTCTATTAAGTAGTGACGATTTCATCGTTCGTTTTTGTTTCACTTTAACAGCTTTTTCAGGGGGTCTGTTAATGCTCTCACTTCTATGCGAGAGTTTGTTTAAACCGAAATTAGGCTTTATTTGAGCCGTTCTTTCCAAGTCACTCACGTCTGGTAGTCTTAAATCTGATATGCACACATAGTCTTCCATACTTCTTGGTTGAACACGCACTGTATTAAGTTTAACTGGTACAATTTCTAATTTCTTTTCATATATTGTTTCAGGTCCTTTCGAATCTAAGACATCCATCTCAGTAGGTGATTCAACTCCACCTACTAATTCTTTTATGAGCTCATCTTCAGCTATGTCATCGAGTAATTCATCATCAACCTCATCGTCTACATCTTCATCAGAACAATATGACGAAAAAGATGTTACTGAACCCGTAGTATGAGAATGAAAGTCGTCAGGTAATCTAACCCTTGGCATGTTAGACAGTATTTCTATTTGACTTGGCGAAGGTTTAATAAGTATCTTTGGTTCTGGTGTACTAGGCATATCACTAGAAGCAATTATAACCCTTGGATATTCTCTTTCTTTTGTAGGCTCCACTGCAATTATATGAGGTTTATCATTGCTCGAATTTGTCTCAAACGATCTATTCCAAGATTTATTAATTTCAGAGTAAGGCGACAGATTATCAATATTTTCATAGTTTTTAATCTCTGGTATTTTATTAATATTGGAAGCGTCGAATGAAGACAATGGTTTTGTGTTTTTATAAGCAAGCCGTCGCTCTAAACTTGTACTCGTAGTTCTCGGCGGAGGCTGAGGTGGAACTTTCGGCCTGTCGAATTGAATTTCAATATTTCCAATATAGCCGCGAAAAGTTTGTAACGCCGTCGGTTGCAAAGATAATCTCTTCTGTGACTTCGGCAAATCTGGAAGCACTTTAGGAAAATTCCGCCTTTTAATAGTAAGCAAAGACTCTTCAGCTGACAAAGGTTGAGTTAACGTTTTATCATCACGTGAAGTCATATTTACATCGTTTCTAAATGTAACAGGCGGTAGTATGTTAGCAATTTCTGCATCTTTCTGCATTTGTTTCATTAACATTTCATAGTTCACGTCAGTGACAGGATCGGACGCGGAATGCTTATGAGATACTTTTAAAGGTCTATCTCGCTCTAATGACAGTGTGACTATATTTGTAAATATTTTCTTTTCATCTTGTTTAATCGGTTTTATTTCAATAATATCTTTGCTGGAATCATATTCAGTTTTTGATCGCTGGAGTTTATTTTCAGTATTGGAATGTTTCATGTCATTCAACTCGAAAGATTTAGAAAACTCTATTGGTTCTTGATTTAAAATGGAATTTGTTCGAGCGGCGGGGGTGGCATCTATAGCTACTGACACCTTGTTAGATTTAATGCTTTCATTCCCTTTACTTCTTAAGGAATCGTTTGATTTCTCTGTGTGTTTGCTCATTATAGAATGTTTATTACTGCCTATCGAAGAATGGGAATCTAAAGCAGATGTTGAGGTTGTTTTTTCAGAAGTTTTATTCCTGGTTAAGTTCGATTTTTTTGTTAAAAGAACTTTCGGACTTAAGTCTTCATTTATTTTCAATGGTTCGTTTTTAGATTTTTTTGCATCAGATAACAATTCTTCGGAACGCGTAAACGGTTTTGCGACAGTCATAGTTTTTTCATTCAAATCGGAATTAGACTTTCGTAAAATTCCGGGGGAACATCTATGCATGACTTCGTTTGCGATCCAATCCCTTACTTTCGTATGCGCATCTAAAGTGCTAGTCGACAAATGTCTTCTGAGTTGAAATCGTTCCCTAAAGCCGCCAGAATCGTCCGATTTCGGAGTTTTACAAACCTCTTTTTTAGCCTTCTTGCTATTTGCGCGCATTTTGTTGAGACTCATCGACTTAATGACACTGCAGCCGTTTTTGAACGACTGTAAAGCGCTCTTGTCATCTTTTGAACTCTTCTGGCCGATTACGTCCACTTCACCTATTTCGGCGCGGGAATGACGAGTCGTTTGGAATGTTTGCTCTTGTAATCGGAGTTTTCGCCTTTTGAAATACAATACTGCGCATATGCTAATGTTTACTGCGAGGAATAGCACTCCGAGAGAGATAATGAGTGTTATAGGGGTGCTGGACGTTTTTACAGGAGGTTTTGTAATCGGGTGTATGACTTCATCTATTATATTGGGTGGAACAGGTCTTGATGGGGTTTTTATAGACTGTATTTCTCTGTAAATAATATCTGTGTCCGGACGTCGTTCGGGCGGCGAATACGGTCGCATTTTACCGTACGTTGCCGAGGAATAGTGCGGTGGGTTGACAATCTGCGGTGCCCATATTTTTTTAATGGGATCTGTAATTATAAAATAAATATTCAAAGAATGATTATTAATTGAAGGTGGTGGCTTGAAGGTGGTAGAACTTTTTGTAGTTTGACTCTGAAAGCACTGCCGTCACACTTATTTCTGCTTAATAACAGCAGTGTTATGCGCTGTTGTATTCTAATCGGAAAGGTCTGGTTAGGGAGACATACTTGTCCGAGGCATTCCATCTTAATCGTCTGGGGCAGCAACGCATCTGTGGCTGACCTTAGTTGACACTTTGATCTTACGTAGGGTTGATTACGGATGTCAATGGGCGGTAGTAGCCACTTACCATCAGCTGGACTGCATGCTCGTTTGTTGCTTCGAAAAAAATAAAATTGTTTCGAAATGTTAGTTGATCACTACAGCTTAGAGTTACACATATTTTGTATATTAACAATCTAGGTAAAATGTTTAGAGAATACATGTTATTAACTAATGATGAAATTTGTTCTACTTTCTGAGTAATTGTACCTGTTGAAGGCTAGACCCTATACTTAATTATAAGTTCAAACGTGCCTCTACAGACGAATAATTTTGCCTTAAGTTGGTGTTAATAAAGGCAAATTTGAATAGTATACGAGAAATTACTATCGACATCTCAGTCACCTCACCAAAACATAATTCAATGTTTCAAGGCATCATTCTAGCCACGCTTGTAGAATTTCAATGAAATCCTCGACAAAGGGCGAGCCTAAAAGATATATTATTTGCAAATCCCCACAAACTAAGGGTCAGGACCTAAGCTCGAGGTTTGAATACCGCGACATTCATCAAAAGAGATTATTATCTCAGTACGCAGACGGTACAAGGCTCTTCGCCTTATTCTATGTTTTAGTTACGCAAGTAATGCCTGTTTTGTTGTTGCTTGTCGTTTTGATGATATAATTACCATTACATACTCAAAAACTCTTTATAAGTGTTTTGCTGGTCTTCCCTAAAAAGCGGATATTGCTGTAGTAATTACGAATATGTATGCATATCAGTATACACACACACAAAAAACTTCTATGTAATACTACCATACATTTTCTGGATTTATTCTTTACTCGCCTCCATTGAGATCTATAGGATACAGTGTAGTCCTGTTTGATTACAAATATCCGATTAAATATGTTTATTAATGGACTTATAACTACTGTTTTGTACATACTTACCAAGAATATGTATTAATTTAATATTTCATTTCTTTTCCTTATCAGCTGATTAGCTTATGAACTTTTGTTTGCTAACATTCCTACACAAATTAACTTTATTGAAATTTAGTTCACGTGTCAATACATTTCCATCATGTATTCCTTACTATACGAAATCATACGGATGTCCATAATTAGATGTCCATAAACATCAATGACCATATAATATCATTAAGACTGTCACTATTATTGTTACTTTTGCCACCATTTTTATAAATTGTTTTGTCCGCGTCCCGTTTTCAAAGACCAAAGCCTTATTTAACACCATGAAAAGTAGCCACTCTCTAAATTCCATAAGAACCTCATCAACATTCATCAAAGAGGTTGTTATCTGAGCGGTTTCCGTTGGAGCAAGACGCTTGTAATTCAATGTATCGTATTGTTTTAGGTGAGTAATGGCAACCGGCCCGTCTGTTTTGTTAAGCGGTAAGAAATACAAGGCAATTTAATTAACTTGCTGTTTTGGGCATAATCGATGCAGAGGGAAATTGTTGTGACCTAAGTTTGAATTCAGCGTCTTTAACGAAAAGTCGGAGATTGATCCGGAGAACCAAAAACATTGATATTTTTAAACATTGATGTGACTTTAGTGAATACATTACAATAAGTTGATAGAATGAATGTGGTTCTACCGAGGAGGTACCAGCGACACCGATTTCAACCATGTGAAGCAGTTCCTGCGTTTCGGTACTTTTTATATGAGGCGATACCTTAACCCTCGGAAACGTATCTGTGATCTACTTCAGATAAAACTCCTGTTCTATAAAAAGTTGGTTAGGGATGTCCATGGATGACAGTGACCACTTATCATCATGTAAAATAAGTCAGCACAACATAATATATGAGAAGCACAGAAAATAGAGATAAACATGGACAAACTTAGACATAAATAGCAATCAACAATTTGAGCATCTATCCAATCTAAATATTAATTACTTTATAACTGAGACCGAATTCTCAAGGGTACTTTTAAATTGTCGATACATCGACCTTTCGATTTTTACGAAAACCTGATTTCCAGACTCTTTTTAAAGATTATACCCAATATTGGTACGAACTATGTGATACCCGCGAAGCGGAGCGGTCACCATGCCGGTCTGATGCGTAGTGGGTTCCGGGTTCGATCCCCGGCCGATCTGAATGATGAATTTGTTTCTGTTCTGGGTCTGGGTGTTTGTTTATTAATTTTTGTATCCATGGCACCCACGACACAGTAGAAAATTTAAGTGTGGGGCTATGATTGTAGAAAGTGTTCATACCTGTAATTCGTTGTTGAGGCTGGACATATACGGGTTTCGGTCTTGGAGACGTAGGCGCTGGTGCGAGGGTAAATTGAAACATCGGATCCACCACGTATCGGCTTAACTTGTTCGGCAACGTGTCTATCCAGAAGTTCGAGTAGTTCGATCTGTACAAACTGCTGATAAAAGGCGGCATGTCTGGAAGTAAAACAATCGGTGGTATGTCACTCGTCAACCCTAATGGGTTAATAAATGGGTAAATAATAATTTATTTATTAGTACCAATGCTGTACACGGGTCTTCTCTCAAGATGAGAGTAATTTTAGGCCATAGTCCAATTTTAAATAAAATTCTTACACCTTACCTATAATTTTGTGATAACGGGTGGTTTCTGATACAATTGGAGGATTACTCCAAATATCTGGTAAATGTTTTATTACAGTTACTTCAACCAGTTTGGTACAGTTTTAGTACAGAACTTACATGCTTAGAAGCAGGCAACAGTATCCACGTAACGTCACAACTGGATTACTGTTTAATGCGCCAATTCTTTTTTATTATCGAGGGGATAACCTTCAAAAGATACCCGACGCTATGGGAGCGACGCCGGGTTGTGTGGAATATTTACCGCACTAAAACTCTCTTGGTCGTCTTCAGCGTTACGTAGAGAACTCAAAGATCTCTAACGGAAAACAACCGAAGTCCAAACTTGATGCCCCTTTCGCGCTCTTCCCCGGTGAGCATTTATGATCACCGTACCTTCTGGTGTTATGACGGCATGTAACCACACATTCCACCGTCTTTCCCCGCTACGCTTGGCTGGACGGTTCTAGCTCCCACTTTTGCCGCCAGCAATCCCAGAAGCCCCCTTTTAGTCGTCTTTAAGACAGGTAGATGATTACCATAGCCCTATTCTAGTCCTGCAATTACAGGCTACAAATTCGTCCGTTACCCAGGACAAATAATAATAATAATAAAGATTCCTTACCAATTCTCAGATATGGTTGATGTTCTGCTGAGTACTCGGGCCATTCGACATTGTACTGGCTCCATTGGGACTTATCAAAGGTGAAGTACTCGTTGACGCTTTGTGTGTTTGGTGACCTGGCAATGGATATCATAAACATTAAAATTTGCGTATCTTACAGAATATTTTAATAAAAAATAGTTTGGAGGATTGAGATAAACATATCCATTTAGCATTCAGCTACTTATAGTCCAAGGCAGACAATAACCACTTACCTTCAGGTGGACTGCATGCTCGTTTGCTATTTCAATTTGATAAAAAAATGTTAACTTATGAAACATTTTTAATCAGACATAGGTGCAAGGTGCAACTAGTAATAAATAAATTCTATCTATTTTTTTTTATATAACATGTAAGTAGTAAACGAACATGCAGCCCACCTGATGATAAGTGGCTACTACCGCCCATGGACATCTGTAATCAACCCAAGGTAAGACCAAAGTTTCACCTAAGGTTAGCCACAGATGCGTTACTATCCCTGAGGACTAAGATGGAATGCCTCGAAAAAGTATATCTCCTTTACCACACCATGTTTTCGGTGATCGTTTTGAGGAACTGTAAAAATCCCGTGCATTAGTGCCGGAATTAGTGCCCTTAGCAAGAATTTGTTACAGTTGTTGCGTTACTACTCTTTGCTTGGAATAAGAATAACAAGGAACCTTACACAATACATTGAAATCGCTTACCCATTTTTCACAAAATTCGTCCACAGCCGCATGATGAATTCACTCAATAACTTCTCCTTCTGAGTGTACTCGGAATGGAAATGAGTGTTAGCGCCACCTAGCGGGATACCTAACACGTACGGCATCTCTTCCCCGTGAACGCTCTTGTTAAGCTGGAATAAAAATAATATTGAAATTAAAATCATTAACAAGATAGGAAAGTCGTAAATGAAGTGGGTGGGTGCATTATTAATTATCTTTTTGTTTCTTCTCCAAAAAGCATGGACATAAATTATAAATAATACCAGGTAATTCGTTTAGTTATAGCTCAGATTAATGGCTCATTCAAGTTTTGGTTCAGCTACTCATCGTCCTCCTCCCCCAATCCCTTTAAAATTCTAAATATTCGAAAATACGTCCAACCTTTCACTATGAACGCCCAAAACAAAATCGTAGATTTGCCATTAGCACAGACTGAACTTAACATTTTGATTTTTTTCGATATTAAAAAAATAACAAAACAATTCACAATTATGGTTTTAGGAATTTGAATTTTAAGACTATAGGACCATCTATCTATCTGATAGATATGACTGTTATCATCAATTTAAGTGAATTTCAATTCAACTTTCACATCACATGTTTATGTTATGTAAACCTTGTTTATGTTATGTAAACCTTAATGTTAATTAATAATGAAGTTACGAATTCGACGCTTTGCTGTTATTAAAAATACTGTTTGAACATGCCCAATCAAATTTTACGTACGAAATTAAACAGCTTGATACATTTATTTTATAGAATAGAAAAAAATATATATTACGAATGTATATCAATGAATTAAATTAAAAAACTTAGAAGTCTCATAACGTGGTTGGCATTAATAAAGTTTCACGAATAAAACTCTCCAGAGAAATTTATGATCACTATTCAGATGTAAATATACTTTTTGATGAACTAAGTTATAGGTGTCTATAATATTGTAACTTCTGTGTAATTGGAATGAAAAAATCTAATATTTGTCATATAGTATCGAGCATTATATTCTATTTTTAGACTAATATTTTAGGCGCGCGTAAACCTGGTTGTTCGCGTGGTGATCGCCACACCGTATGTATTATCGCGCCATCTGTTATACATTGTCGGAACGATTAAGTATCAAACAAAACTAAGCGGGCTGCGATATTATTTCGACTTAGAGCGAGTACTGTTCGTAGATGGCGTTATTTTCACCAAGCAAAATAATATAATTAGTTCCTGTCGCAATCTTGTCTTTTATGTATACAATTTGTACGAAGACGATGTTTCACATCTGCCAAGCCCATGACGGTTTTATTTTTTTGAAGAGCCCTATGTCACTAATAGTACTTCCAATTCTAAAAGCTCCTATGGTATATGTAATAGTTATGTTCCCCGTGTCCTGCTTTCCATGCAAGTAGTTTGTATGGCTCTCGAGGTTAACGAGCTTCTTGAAAGATCACGGCCCGCTGATGTAAGGAATGCACCTTTAGTTTAAGTGCTTTGTAGGGAAAGGGGCATCTTGGTGTTTCACTGTAACATTTTACAAGGTGTAAAAAGTATGGAACTGTATTCGCTTGTACAATAAAATACATAAAAACATTATTGATCATGGGAGAAAAGATTTATTTAAAGAAATTATCGTACCAAATGTAATAAAGCTTATTACAATTTTTTATCACATTGAAGTAGCAAAAGAGCATGCCCTCTATCAGATAGAAAGTGGATACTGCCTCCTATGTGCAATCATCATATAAAACAGGGGTTCTATTTATAGTCAGCCGGAAATACGTTGCTGCTCCCGAAGACTAAGATGGTCGCTTCTATGAACGTGAGCCGAACAACTGTATTCGTTCCCTATAAAGATCAAAGATATTATTGACCAATCGAGGAAGAGATGTAATCAATAAATTATTAAACAATATTTGTGTTATAAAGCATATTACAATGTAAATATTATCAATCAATCATCTGCTACCGTCCATATGGTTATATTTTTTTCCTGTTTTTAACCCCCGACGCAATAAGAGGGGTGTTAAAAGTTTGACTGCTATGTGACTGTCTGTCTGTGGACACGTAGCTCCTAAAAGGTGAAGTGATTTGGATGCGGTATTTTTTATTAGACAGCAAGTTTCCGGGTGCTGGTTCTTAAAAATGTATCAAAATCGGAGCAGTCAATTATTAGATATCGACGGTGAAAGTGATGATGAAAAATCAAATATTCACAAATGGGGTATCAAATGAAAGGGCATAACAAATGACTTACACTTAGACATGTTTTATCAAAATCGGTTCAGCCATTTAATATATATAGGGGGTTAAAATGAGGACGATAAAATCAATGTTGTCAATTATACCCAAGTGGGGTATCAAATGAAAGAGGATGACGTCTATGTTACAACTAAATGTGTTTTATCAACATTCGTTGCGATAGTAACTAAACATGGTAGTTCAAATTGGGGAGGAATAATCGAATCTATATATTAATACGTGAAGCAAAAACTTTGGACCCCTTTTTACAAAAAATGCGCGGACGGAGGAGTATGAAATTTGGCACACTTATAGTTTATATGTAGGAGAATTGCAGAATGCTAATATTTTTCAATAATAATGATCATAAAGTACATTAAATCAATAAATAAAACATTTCACACACTACCATGCATTTGACACACACAAACACACGTTTTTG
>MOOZ01000035.1:556097-569412 GCA_002930495.1 Cecropterus lyciades | reverse complement strand
CAGGGTCCTCGCATCGCTGAACAGGTTCAGCACGACGTCACGGTTGGTTTCTACGGTCCACCGCTGCGGGTCCAGTTTTGATGGGGAGTATCTGAGGGTATCAAATATTGGAAAATGTGATTTAGAAGAATTAATGATTATTATGTGATAATCGTTTTTCGCGCCTTTCACTTATTTTATATCTGTCTCATTCAATACTAGGACTATTGTGTTCTACTTGAAAACTTATTTTTGTGTAATGAAAACAGCAGACGAGTATACAATACTTGAATATTCATAACCGTCCCTAGATAAGTCAGGAGTCTTGAGTTCATCACAAATGGGATAAGGTCCCTGAAGATTCTGAAATACTAATGAGAAATAATAATGGACTGAAACGTCTATTTTGCTAAGTGTCTGCGTACTCAATGCTATGTTCCGCACTGAGTATGGAAGGCAACGGTGTGACACTGTGTTCAGTGTCACACCGCTATAATTCATAAATATAATAATAATTAAAGTCCCGTTTTTATACATCGTATTTATTTCCAAAATAAAATGAATTAATAGACATTTCTACAACTTTTAAAATATTTGTATAATTTTAAAAATTTTAAATTGTATCTAACCTGTCTATTTCATTTAGGAATTAAATATATTTATAACATTTATTTTTCATTAAAATCCATCAGCTCTATAAAAGTTTATTACGTTTTTTAAATGAGAGTAGAACCCTGGTACACGGCTATCAGAAAAATATGTGTGCTGACGTAGTCGGATCCCACAGTTCTACTATCCTTTAACTTCCCAGACTTATTTTTCTTATAGACCACATTCAAAATTTTATGGGTTCCGATGGATATCCTGCAGCTACGTTCTGCCATATTCCCAAAACTCAACAAAAATGTTTAAAAAAAGTCTGCCGGTATCAGTATGATTTGATGAACAAAAAAATACAGATCGCCAAATTTAAATTGTTAGAAGTGTCTGTGCGATTTGACGACTAAAAAACCTATGGGGGTCCAGCTGGACCATATTAGAAACCAAGGTTTTACATTTAAATAGTTATACATTTTACAAGATATACAGCAACGAACCGTAATTTGATGAATTTGACGACCCACGTGGTGGAGCGGTCACCATACCGGTCTGACATGCAGTGGGTCCCGGGTTCGATCCCCGGCCAGACAGACATCTGAATGATGAGTTTAGATTTCTGTTCTGGGTCTGGGTGTTTGCGTATTCGTCCTTGTGTGTCTATAGCACCCACGACGGAGAAAATCCTAGTGTGGGGCTATGAGTATAGAAAGCGTTTATGTTTATGTAATGTAGTGTGTCTAACAAATTATAATTTCCTGATGTATGGCGTTCCAACTTAGTACCCAAGGGAATAACACTGCATACACCACATCTGTACTATATATACTGGAACACAAGCCAGACTGAAGGTAAAAGAAAATTTCTCGAGAAGAAATGCAAAAGTAATGTAAGTAATTACAAATTATAATAGATTTATCATAATTCATAATGTTTGATGTTTGTACCGTGATTTATCATAATTAAGTATAAAATAAAATTAACAACACTGAATCCGCCGTGGATCGACGATTCTTAAATCTGATTCAGTCGAGGGCAAAAAAAGGGCAAAAGGAGCTCTTTTTCAAAGCTAAGCGACTCCTCTAGTATTGCCTACTGGTGTGTTTATAGGCGAGAGTGCTTACTTTCCGTCAGTTTGCATTATCAGTGAGAAAGTTTATAAAGTTGATTATAAATTTCCATGGGTGGCAGTGCCCACTTACCATCTGGCGGAATTCATACTAATTTGTAATAGAATTTAAAAAATGGAACTCAGACACGATTTTATTAAAAAATAAATTTAAGCACATAAAATTAAATTCATGAATTTCTGAGAAATTTTAGGCCACACAATTTGCGGGCTTCATTAGCGCCTGCTAATTAATTCATGACATCGTAAAGAAATTTTAGTTGTTCTTTTATAATGTTTCCCTCGAGTCGTTGTGAATTTTGATAGGACCATTATGTTCCGAAAAAAAAATAGCAAACGTACAAGCAGTAACAGCTGTTTTGTACTAATTGTCGGTCAAGAATATCGCTATTTGAAACTGAGAAATATTAAGAGAAATTTAATATCACGTTATGATTTGATACGATAAAGGCGAGTAAAATACAATACAATACGACACTAAAGACAACATTGATTAGATGTAAATAAAAGTGATATACAAAGTTACAAGAGATGACATTATCTTAAGCGAGGGGAATATGAAACGTACATCAGACATGTACGTATAGTACGTATACCATCAACCCATTATTATCCCACTGCTGGGCACGTGTCTTCTCACAGATTAAGAGAGTTTCAGGCCATAGTCCACCGCGCTGGCCAAGTGCAATTTGGTAGACTTCACAGACCTTTGGAAACTTTTTAAAGGACTCTCAGATGTGTAGGTTTCCTCACGATGTTTTCCTTTACCGTAAAGCAGTGATAATTAACGTATAGTACGTATAGATATATAAAATACTTCTAAAACTAACGATCCGTACTTCACCTAAGGTACAGTCACGAGCATAAGTATCTGACTATGGGCACGTCAGCAAAAATGTCTGCCCCAAGAACGAGTTCAATAATATCTGCCTGCACAAGTGCAGCAAAAATATCTGACATTAACAGGCAGCATAATCGAGTGATATCAAAATAATGTGATGACAATTTCATTTCATCATCGTCAGATACTTATGCTCGTGACTGTACTACAGCCACACTACTTCTAACGCGAAGGATTTTTACGTTTCAGAAGAGTATGATTGCCAACTCAATTTCATATGACATGACTTCTGAAATTCTCTAAGATTTACTTCATATAGAACCATTATTCTATATACAGTAACATATGCGGCAATGACCACGTGCCATCAGATGGACTGCAAGCTAGTTTACTACTTCAACCAAATAAAAAACTGGCATATTTGGTGTTTACCTGAATTTATTATTTAGCCTATGTCATTATAACATCTCTTGTTACAATCCGTCAAGGCGTTTGAACTGTAGACCAAAGAAATGCACATATATACAAACTTACTTACATACGCTAGGATAACATAACCTTTCTTCTGATGCAGCCAGGTAAAAACCTGTGTCCATTTAGTAGTAGCGAGGTAAGAGTTATCCGATGATAATGATAATACTAACTGCTTTAATATCTCCCTAAGGGCCTCGCGCTCGCCACCCTCGAAGACGATCTTGATGTACTTAGTGATGAAGCTGTCCCGCTGGTTCTCCAACACGCCGTGATCCAGCTGTATGGCTCCGAAGTCGTGGTAGCGCTCCATTTCTGTCACACCGCTCAGGAGTTGATACCTTGGGGAATAAAATAATAACAATCATCATTACAAATATTGAGACATTTTCATATAATGAGACAATTAAAAGTGGTAGAGCTCTTTGTGGTTCGACACCGGAAGCACCACCGCCACACCTATTTCTGCCTGACACCTATTTCTGTCTGAAGGGTGTAGTAAGGGAGACATACTTTTCCGAGGCATTCCATCTTAGTCCTCAGGAGTCTACGCATCTGTGGCTAACCTTAGGTGAGACTTTGATCTTACCTAGGGTTGATTACAGAGGTCCAAGGGCGGTTGTAGCCACTAACCTAGGTGGGCTGCATGCTCGTTTGCTACTTCCATATTATAAAAAAAAATAAGTAATATTAAATTAATAGTACCTTAATGATAAGTTAAATTATCAGTTTTAAAGTACAAAAGATATAGAATAAATCACTGTTTATATAAGACCGTTATATAAACGGCAATTTATTCTAGACAACCTTAAAAATAAATAAATTATAAAACAGCGATTAATTTAAACGTTGTGACTTTGAAACGGGACTGAAAAACAAACTGATTTATTATTATAAATGCAAAAGTTTGTGAGGGTGTACGTGTGTTCGTTACTCTCTCACATAAAAGCTATTAGTCGGATTTCGCTAAAATTTGGCACATACATACATTTACATAGTCAATAACCTAGATTAACACATATGATACACATTACTTTAGAATATTGGAAAATGTAATTTAGAAGAATTAATAATTATTCTGTGATATCGTTTTTCGCGCCTTGCACTTGTATATCTCATTCAATACTAGGACTATTGTGTTCTACTTGGAAACGTATTTTCGTGTAATTAAAACAGCAGACAAGTATACAGTACTTGAATATTCATAACCGTCCCTAGATAAGTCAGGAGTCTTGAGTTCATCACAAATGGGATACAGTCCCTGAAGACTCAGAAACACTAATGAGAAATAATAATGGACTGAAACGTCTATTTTGCTAAGTTACTCATTACTGTGATAGACGTGACTAAAGCGAGCGAAACCACGGAAATTAGCAAGTTAAAAGTGGTAAATTAATTACATATCTTATTGTAATTGATTCTTAGCTATTCAATAAAAATCTAATAATTCTTTTGCGAAATTGTAGTTATACCTTTTATCACCGTGCCTATGGAAAAAGGTCTTTGGGATTTTCAAAAGTATATTTAATTATACGATGTAAGGTACATTATGATTGTAAGATATCCTGTAAAATTATGTTACAATCAATATAATCAGATCTGGATTGAAGGATACTTCATTCGAACAATACAACGTTCTATAAACATGATTACCAGATACGATTCGCCCTTCCCCACATCTATTTTTGTATTCCTAGGTCCCATATAAAAAAAAAAATGTGTAAAAAAGCCTGTGTCAATCTACCAATTGAAACAAATCCAACTACATTCCATTTTTTAAAATGCATCCAGCCTTTAGAGCATGTTCAAAAAATTGAGATACATACATAATATGCTCGAAAAATATTACTCTACCTCTGACGCAATCGAGTAACAAATAAACATATACATTCTTAACAGCCATAGATCAGATAAATATCTGGCCGTAACTGATAAAACTGTACGTAAACATACTTAACAAAATAGATGAGAAAATGTAGTGAACGTTTAACTATTGTGTAACTATGAAGTAATAACATTTATAAACTTTACTCTTAATATTCGTACGTTTCTTTTATAAGCTTTTACCCTCAGCCCTGAAGTCCACTGCTGGATAAAGGCCTCTCTTTTAGGGGGTTGTGTGTATATTTATTTAAAAGGTTGTAACTATCTGGTTGTCCAAATTTTTCAATTATGTATTTTTTACAATTAATAGCAAACGAGTTGGCAGTCCACCTGATGGTAAGTGGCCACTGTCGTTCATGGACATCTATAGTTAACCCCAGATAAGATCAGGTCTTACCTGAGATTAGCCACAGATGCGTTGCTCCCTTGAGGACTAAGTTGGATTGCCTCGGATAAGTATGTCTCATTTACCACACCATTCAGACCAGAACACAGCAGCGCATAACACTGCTGTTATAAGGCAGAAGTAGGTGTGGCGGTGGTGCTTCCGGAGTCGAACCTCTACTACCTCGAAGTTCTACTACCTACGAAAAATGTGAAACCAATGTCACGACTCGTAATAAAACTTATAATGCGGAGATTTCGTCATGATTATAATATCATGGTATTAAAATTCCTTGATAGGAAAATCAAGGTAAAATTATCTGACAGTTAATTAAATAATTATTTGTATACAATCCACCTGTAATTATTTTTAATCATAGATAATAGGCATATAATTTATGTAAAAAAATGTTCGTATATAAATATTGCAGCTTTGAAAATGATTTCTAACAAAAATATACCTGTATGTTACTCATAACCCTAACAGGAAAAGCCGTAAAATTCAGTAAAAGCAGACGATTTGCGTATAAAACAAAGAAATGCCATCAATAACAGCCATAGATCAGATAAATCTCTCGTCGTAACCGATAACGCGCCATTGAAACTCTCCCCACGATAACAGTTTACTATATTGTAGATGGAAAACGTTTTTATTCTTCTTGTTATTATATGCAAATGGGCATGTAGTCGATGTAATGGTAAATAGCCATTGCCGCCTATTGGCATCTATGTATAATCAACCCCAGATTATAGATTGACCAGGTGGTAGAACCAGTGCAGTTCGGGGAGGTACCACGGCCGCACCTATTCCTAGCGTGAAGCAATTCTTGCGTTCCGTTGAAAGGGTGTGGTTGCCGGCTCACTTATATATAAGGCGACAATCTCAGTTCTCGGAAGTAGCAACGCATCTGTGATTTAGTTCACATAGAACCCATGTTCCATATGAACTTGCTTACAGATGTCCATGGGCGGCAGTGACCACTCACCTGGATCAAATGGACTGCATGGTCGTTTGCTACTTCAATCAGATAAAAAAGAACAATATTTGTTCTTGCTTCAAAGAAGTTCGGATTATACTTGTCAGTTAATACAAACGTGAATAAGGTATTCCACTATTTTCGGTACAAAGCTAATCTTTTTTTCGTGTATCGTATTACAAAAGACTCACTTGCTCAGAAGATTCGGGAACGATTCAATAGTCTTATCTGGTTCGCTGGGAATGAATGAACCGGCTACGGCCGGCCCTAATGGTGTTTCGAACTCACGTGCCAAGATCTGCACCTTCTTTATTTCTGATAACCTGGAAAGATATATGATCTATTAAATGAGATAAAATATAATGCACATCTTACTTATATTATAAAGGCCATTTTTGTGTGGACTTATGCGTGTTTCTTAGTCTTTTAAGCAAATAGTAATGGTCGGATTTCGTTGAAATTTGGCACACAGATAGTTTATGGCCTGGATTAACACATATAATGTTTTATCTGAGGTCATCACAGTTAGTTTCATGGTCAAAATTGAAATCCCTCGTTTAATTCTTCCTTACCCTTCATATCAGATTTCAGTAGCACCTAAAACTGCTATGATATTGATGCTTGCAGAGTCGGGTCAGACAAGTATTAAAATTTTGGCTGACGTCAGCTTTCGCTAACAAATTATGTTCTTGTGGAACTTACGGCTTGTTTTGCAAACATGTCATCATGTTTTTTGAAGTTGGGTTGCAGCCCAGGCTTTGAGCCACTTGCATGGTGTACTGAGTGGGGTCCTTGGTCATCGCCCAGTCGGAGAGCGCAGACCCTGACATCAGGATTGCTCGGTGGAAGAGATCTGATAGAGAAATATGTAATTTAATAATGGAACAGTTACTTGAGGTAAATATTGGCTGCACATTTTTATTTCCTACTAACTGGAATCCGCTGTTTCGCCCGAGTTTAAAAAATATTACTAACATAACTTTATATTAAAATAGATGAATATTAATGAAAAATAGCTAATGTTACATCAAGGTATGGACTATAAATATATATTCTTTGAATTAAATACAGTAATGTATGTTTGATATGATTTCAATTTTTTTGTATTTGCTCATTATTTGGCATACCTACCTTAGATTTCAAACAATAATGTAGCAAAACTCACTTTATTCCTGAACATAAATCTTAAATAATCTAGAGGTGTGAATAATGATCTCGCGAGTGCGAACCCAAAAAACACAGAGTCACTTACAAATTAAATTATTCGATAACCAATTCCGCACAAACAATGACTTGGTTTATTTTACACAATCCATCGCAAAGCGAAGATTAATAGCTCTATGTTATTGGCGGACTGTTTATATAATAAGTACTTGCAAGGTGAAACGTGTGTGGTTCGACCGAGGAGGTACCTACACTTATTTCTACTCTGGAGTAGTACTGAGTAGTTGGTTTTTGAGTTTCAGTGGAACGATGTGGCTGCTGGTAACCCATTTGAGAGCGAAATCAGATTGAACCTCTGTTCTGTATAAAGTTGCATACAGTGCGTAAGTGGTCATTACCGTCGATGGATAATGGAAAGCGATGACTTGCTATCGGGTGAATGCAGGTTTGTTTTCTACTTCAGTCTAACCAAATAAAAGATGAGTAACATCGCCTTATCGTAAAATAATTCACCTACAGAATCTTAAAGCACGACAATACTTCCTTATTGGTTACTCTAATAAGCTGGTAACATTTTAGATCTTAACATTGAAAAAGACCATCTGTATCTTACCATTAGAAATAGGTGACAGCATTAGGAAGCTGACACATGCAGCGCCAGTGCCGTGGCCCATGAGGGTAACAGACTTTGGATCTCCATTCAAGTCTTCAATGTTGTCCTTGATCCACTGCAATGCCGCCAGCTGGTCCAGTAGACCGTTGTTACCATAGTCGTGTTCGGTAAGACTGGGTTTCATGAAACCTGAAAATTTGAATGATCTTTAGTTCCGAAGTATTTTCAAAGCGCTATGACATGGGACTCTTTAGGAAATGTTCCTTTTTGAACATTTCCTCCACTCTTCTTCCACGCCGACGATGCATTGGGAGTCATCTGTTATTGAAAATTTCCATAGATGATGATGGCTGGTTTCCACCAGGCAGTCCGTCTGCCTTATGGAAACCAGTCATCAGTTATATGTATTTAAAAACGCACATCATTGATCTAATATTTCAGAGCAAATTTCGCCATGTGTACGATTCATGCTACTGAGTGAAAATATCAGCAAATAGAAATTTAAAAACCTCATATCGTGAGTCCTCGTTATATATTCAAATGAATCAATTCCGCGATACACAGCATACTTATCAGATCACAGCATGTGATATTAGTCAAAAATCATATGCTGTGATCTAGTATAAGGGAACTTACTGTGTTACGTTTCATCTTATACCTCCGGAGGAACAACGCATCTGTGGTCGATCTCAGGAAGGTATTTAGTCCTATACAATCGATCACTGATATCCGCGAATAGCAGTAAACTAAGCATCAAATGGACGTCATGATCATTTAAAGCTTCTTAAACAAAAGCGAAAACATTTATCATGGCTCATTTAATAAAAACATCTTACCCAGTATACCGAGACGAAAATTGAGCGTAACCACCATTACGTTTCCGTATGAGGCGAGGATCCTGCCATCGTACGGATTCCCAGAACTCCACTCGAAAGAGTCCCCATGGATGAAGACTAGGACAGGAAACTTTTTGGACTTTTGTTCTGAAGCAAAAAAATATATTTTTTTAATTTATAGAAACTTGCTATCATCCATCCATCAGCATTTTCATGCATGGATATAGAACATTAAGGTAATGGGGGCTTTTTCCACGAGCGGATAACCAAAATGATACGGTATGCCTTGGTAAAGTGAAACTGTCTTACTATCTAGAGCATATAAACGCTAGACAAATGTCAAAAAGCAACCATTACAATAGTTGTTTTTAAAAGATTGAAGTTTTAAACAAGCGTGCAGTACATCTCATGGTAATTGGTCACTGTTGTTCATGTACATTTCTCAGCAACTTTATATAGAAACTAGGTTCTATCTGAAGTCAAAAACAAATGCGTTGCATCAACCGACGACTAAGATGGTCGCCACATGCGAAAATTTACTGATAACCACACTCACATTTCATAGTAATGTACGATGTGCGATAGTTCACTATAATCGTACGCTAATTTTCATTTCGAAGATAGAATTCATATTTTGTTTTGGTTACTTTACATTTACATTACTTTACATTACATTTTGTTCTGAGATGACGTTTTATTTTTTTGGTCGTCATATATTTTGAGAATACGTTTGTTTTGGTCGTGAAATATTCTAAGATGAGATTATTTTTTTTGGTAGTCAAATATTTTGAGAAGACGTTTCTTTTTTGGTGGTGAAATATTCTGAGATCAGGATTCTTTTGTTCGTCAAATTGCATATACCTACGTAGTACGTTGTTGAAAGATAATTTTGATGAAATGAAATGATCCAAAATACGATAATTTTACGGCTGTCGTACGATAATCGCCTGGGTTGAGGTTGAGAACATTGATATGAGGCGACCGTCTTAGTTATCAGGAGTAGCAACACATTTTTGATCGACTTCCTATAGAACCAATGTTCTATATGAAGTTGTTTACAAATATCCATGGGCGGCAATAACCACTTACCATCAGGTAGACTGGTGCTAGTTTGCTATTTCAATTTAAAAAAAAAGATACTTTGTATTTTATTCTCGAGAAATGTGTTTTCAGCTAGTCGGATACATCAAAGACAAATGTTAAAGGAAACTAGGATTGACGCAATCAGTCACTGCCTGTTAAAACAAGTATGAGTAATGTATGAGTGAGTATGAGTTTTTGCGGTGTAGACTGTGCGCCAAGGTGTCGCTTGTCGTTTGCATCGTTTTAACATCGTTTCGTATAATAACACCCCTGGATCGTCAAGATGAACATTTTCGATTTTTATTATATTTTTCTCACTTTTTCAGTTACAATACTTTTCTCGCCATTAAAATTGATGATAATTTTTAAAATGCAATTTTCGATAAAAATCTTCATGCCACCGATACGTTAGAATTTGAACCATCAAAGTCAGAGCAAGATTCGTTACTTTAATGTTTGTCTAAGAGCATTAAATATACTTTCACTGGGAATCGAACGGAAACCTTCATCACAGGATATTTACGGCGATATCGATATATCTAAAAAATGATAAAAACTACTGTAGCTCCGAAATTGACGTAAAAAAAAATGATATTTTTGATAGTCATGTTTTGTAAATCACAGACCGATGCAAGATATTTATGCGCTGACCCGAAATTTTCAAATTTTTTCACCAAAATTCCAAGCACTGTCCTATTTGAAACTCTCAATAAGTCCTATATTTTTTTACCATACCGTGGAGTTTTTGTATTTTATTTGTTCGGCAAATATTAAGGTTAATTAAAAATTTTAACGATCTATAGTGAATATACACTTATTTTACGCATATAATAATCCATAACAGGGATTTAACTAAACCCAAACGTTAATAGCTGATTGCTGAAAGATATAATTTTCTGGTCCTCCGAACCGGATAAAACATATTAACACGAATCCTCGGTTCGTTTGCTCAAATTCTTACTGCGGCTTAATATGCATAATAATAATTTAATATATATCTCTTATTTTCCTTACATTTACTTAATTATTATTAAATATGATTCATTTAGTTTGTTAATATCTACTTGATGATCCCTTTAGAGATCTGATAAGTAGAGGGTTCTGGGTTCATTCCCAATTTGGAAAACATTTAAATAATATTTGAAAATGTGTAACGTCTGGGTATTTGTATAATAATAATTTGCATTTACATGGTTTTTTTGATCAATTATTATTTAGATCTTTTAAACGTGACGTCATGTCGTGATCGTCACTTCTAAAAGCTAGCGCACGCAGTCTATTTTGCCGTAAGCAAAACTTTGACTACGTATCTTGACATCCTTTGAGATTGGTGAATCAATTTTATTAGCCTAAAAATATTACTGCCAATATTTTATACAAAGTACCTAATATAATAAATAGAAGGTACATTTATTTTTGGTGTGTTTGTAGGTACTGCCTTCATACTTTTCTGTCACCTGAATAAATGTTTACCTATTGAATACATACAGAGTATATACAAACATTAGCCTTCATGTAAATATTCGTAGAGAGCGGTGTAGCACAAATATCATAGTCGAAATTTCTTATTTGATTTATTTATGGTTTGTTTATTTATGATTATGGTTTGAACAGATAATCATCCAGTTCTCTTGAAATAAGTAAGTTTTTCAAAGGTTTCATTTATATAAACCAGGACAGGATTTAGGTATAGGGCATCTGGGGCTATGCACTGGGCCTCCAAAAAAGAGGAGCTCCCACACTAGAGACGTCGGAAAAAACTTTTTCAAATCCCGGATTTTGTGACTTTTTTTTGGTCGTCAAATTAATTTCAGAGACACAGTATTAAAGATTAAGATTAGGAGTCTAAAATGTTTACATGGGTGGGCGTAAAAGAATCTACTTAGGTGTATTTTATTTGAAAATATTTAGGGCCATAAAGGTGTGGAACCTTTATTGCCCCAGGGTCTTCAGACGTCTAAATCTTATCCTGATGTAAACTACATGCCTACACAATCTAAATCTAGTCTTTATTACCTAATTTTTAAAGGATATTTTTATAATTTTGAACACTTAGAATTTTTGTAACAACTAGTGCCATCTGTCGTGAAGTCTGGGAAGAAATCATGCTTACATAGGTCGAAGACGTGCCTTGGCTGTGAAGCAGTCAATTTTGTTTAGGTGGCGCTGTTTCCAAAACAGAAGCTAATTATAGGTATCTTTTCAATTTAATTCAAAAAACATTTCTATTTTACAAGGAAAATATTTGATATTAATTTTATTCCTAGAAAGTAAATATTCCGTCAAACCTCCACGTTTGTTAAACATGTGAACTTATGTAACTGGTTTTATCGCCATCTATCGGAATTTACTAAAACTGTTTCATACTACAGTTAGCGTATTTGTTTTCTCTATGTGGTGTAGATAGCGTTATTTTATTAAGCTATTAAATTGCGTTATAATAATTAAATATTCGTGTCCTATTGAATTTACCCGATAATAAGTACTCAAGATTTTTGTTATTTCATAAATAAAAAATTAACAACGTCATTTAGTACATGTTTTTCCAAAGATATATTATTATCTTAATAATTAGCTTAGCTGTTCAACGAGGTAATGTTGACGGCCTTCTGGGAACCCCGAGGGAGAGTAATTTGGATGCCACTTTTTATATTTAAAATTATTTTCTTTCACATTTAAGTTCATATATTTTTTAATATTGTATTGATTTGAATGTACAATTAATTAATACATATTTTGTTATTTCCACATAAATATTTTTTATCTTAAATAATAATAAATAATTGGCTTGTTAGCATCTTTGAAGTTAGTAAAACTATTAATAAATCTTACGCAAATAGATATAATTTCCACTGACCACGCAAATGATGTTATTACGTGGAAATACGGACTTACCTTTTCCACAAAGGAAATGGTTCCCTAATGCATTACATTTCCTACAAAGCTCCTTTGAAGTTCACTCCATCACGGATACCGGTCATCTGTTTATCAATGTGTATATGTCTGTACACCTACCGACTTAGAATTTAACAATTTAGTTAGATTTGATGCCTTTTTGCTTATATCATATGGTTTGAAATATATCGAATGAAGTGAATTTTTAAAGAAAAAATGTTTAGTTAGCCGTACGGATTGACACGTAGAGTTCCGGGTTCAATCCCCGGCTAAGCAAGCTCACGTTTTAAGAATTATTTATTCTTGGTATAAATATGTACGTCTGTTTGTAAAACCCACGTCTCGAGTAATCCAAATTGTATGAATGTAGAAGACGTTATAAAGATAAATGTACAATTTTTTCAGGTGGAAGAACTAGTCTAATTCGATCGGAGAGGTACCACCGCCACACCTATTTCTAGC
>MOOZ01000035.1:531024-541636 GCA_002930495.1 Cecropterus lyciades | reverse complement strand
TCGAAATAGTAACATAAAGGTATTATAATAAATATAAATTGTGAATGGTCTGCTTAGTAGTTTTTATTTGACGACAGGGGGGTGGGGGCTCAATCCCCTATAATTAAATAAATTTGATAAATAGCCCTCAGGCTGTTTATCAAATTTACAGTAGCCGATTTTAAAACTAATATAGCCTATGACACTCGGCAAACTGAAACGATTCTAATGATATGTCACATGTCAAAATCCGTAAAAACGGTTGGGCTGTAGCGCGTGCCAACGAAATGGATATACATACATATATATATATATACGTTTGAAACACAATACCACTTATTAGGTCATCTGGTCAATACAAAACTTTGTTCCAATTGTGGTAAAAATATACAATCGCTTTGTAAAACTTTGTATAAAATGTCAAATCCTGTAGCTCCTGTAGTCAAATCACGAAATTGTATTACTTTTAAAATATTCTCCATTCTTAAAATTTCGTGTATATCAGCTAGACTTTGAATAAAAATCCTTTTAATATCCGTTTTTCTTTGCGTTATTACAATCTTTTTTGGATATGGAGGGAAAAACGTTGTAAATTTATTAAAATTGTGTAATCCTTTAAGTTATTTAAATTTTAAAATTTAGCTCCTACTAGCATAGACAAAGATTTATGATTTTAACTAAGAGTTCTGTATTCTCACCTGGTGGCATAAATCTCAAGTTGCCGACTGGCGGCGCCGCATACGGTATCCCTAAGAACATTTCCACGTTCTGCAAGTCATACTGCCTACCGGGCTTCACTATCAACCCTCGTATTGCTCCTTGTCTCAGGTGATACTCCCTCGACAACCGCTTCTCTTCACCTGTGAAGCTTCGTACATCTTCGTACACCTTCGCTGCACCTTCGTCCGCCATCGGCAGCAAGAGCGAGACAACAACACAAATAAACAAATTGTGATTTATAAACGGAGTCGCGTTCTTAGGAGCCATCTTGTTGATCTCCTATTATTTGCTCTCATTGCAAGATCTCGAAATACTCATGGGTTTTATTGTCCTCTTGACTTTATTTGCAATGTGTGTATGAGTCATCTTCTGAATGTATTTTCATCTTAAACGGCAGACAACGTGACTTTAGAGCAGTTTACCTAATTAGGCTCTCTGAAACTTCAGTTTCAGTGAACTTGTGAACAACCTTCTTGTATCTATAGTTAAATGAAGCTTTGTAGTAAATCTTAAACACCTATACTGTTTACATTCACAGTTTCAATTTTAATGACGTGCTTATTGATCAATTATAGTTTTCTTTTAAATCTTCGTGACTTCTTTTAACCCAATTCTTATTATTTATTACTTAAATAAATCTTTTAATAGAAACGTTTTAAAAGTTTGTTTACTTTTTATTTACGATATGTTCTGAATATCACACTCTTTTTAGATTACCTTTGTTATACACCATTATTTTGAAACTACTTTTTGTGTACTTTGGTTCACTTTTCTAGTCATAATCACTTATTGTTATTTTTAAGATAACACTTTATTCACTAAAGAAATAATAACTTTGCTTTTAACTTTTAATGGTAACACTTAAGTAACACATCTCATTTTAATTTTGGATCGCATGGTTATTTTAATATGTTTAAGTTCTTTGTAGTAACTTCTATCAAACTTTGGTTTATTATCGTGAGTATTTAAGTCCCGGATACTATAACTTACTTCAATTTCCATAACTTCACACGTATTGATATCAATACAGCCATGTCCTTTGTTTACAAAGCGACTTGAAGTATCATTAACACTGATTAGGTGTAATTCATTAGAGATACTATTTATTTTTATCTCGACTTTCTCAACATTGCGATCGTTGTGAACTCGGTGCGTTGACTGGACCGCTTCCAAGCTATCCCTGCTTCTAATACCAAAATACGACGGAATGCGAGCCAGAGGGGCGCGCGTTTCACGGATTATTCAGATTTTACATGCACGGAACAGTGACATGTGGAGATATTTTAATTATTCTTAGTTTAAATATTTTTTTCTTATTGGATATCTTTTGCAGAAATAGTTAACAGGATTAAAATGAACAGGCTATGTGAGAAATTGAAACTGAATGATCTGTGAAAATCTTCTTCGAATATACAACTTATAACGACACATTTAATTTTACGGCGACATGACTTGACTACAAATATCTGGTAAATTGCCACTATATTACAATCTTTGTTTCAATCGAAAATCCGTTTTTATTTACTTTTATTCGATTGAATTAAATTTACTTGTTTGTAATAAATCATAAATCGCTTTTCTTTAAACTAAGTTGATATAACTTCAGTTAAAATATAAACTAACTTTATTCAATAAGACCAGATAAAGGAATTTATAATCAGAAAATCTTGTTTCGTAGACAATCGATGATAAACTAAATAATTCGATATGTAATATACTATATCTCAAGATAGCTAACAAGATCGTTGTCATGTAGAGCGCAGACCACTATGATATGTATACGAGGGGTGATACACGAAGATGTAGATAGATAGATGAGTTAAACGTATTTTCGTCCAAGTGCCACGTGCTCGCGGTAAACATCCGGACGAATGGGCGTAAGGAAGTTAGATGAAGCGGTAGTCATTATGACAATTTATTTGAAGTTTTGATATGTAAATTGAATATGGTTTGAAATATTTAAAGGCTCTGAAGTTTACTAGGTAATAGAACACGCGATTCGATGAAGATTTTATCATTTGACGAAATTATAGAGAATTATTTAAGTGTCACACTGTCGTGGAAATGTGGATTTGTCTCGTTCCGTTTTTAGTGGAAATGTAAAGACTCAGTTATTTTCAAGATTTCATTAAGAATATTTTGTATATTCCTTTCTATGCTCCATGATTGATGATGTAAGTAGTTCTAAATATATTTTTTTTATTTTAGGGTTCTACACACAAAGGGCAATGACGGGATATTATTTATAAGTCATCGCTGTCTGTCCGTCTGACTTCAGAGTCAGACGAGAGAGCTCAGGCTCTCTCAAGGATCTCTCAAACCGTCATAAATAGACACTCAACACACACCATACTAGATTATTACTATCGCCGCTATAACAATAAGTGCTAAAAATTATAAACAAAAGGTGAAATATAAATTAAGTAAACAACAAACCGATAAATTCATTAATAGCTAATAACAAATACTGATAAAATATTATTTTAAAAATATATATGGTCATATATTACATGTTATATGGTTTGGAAGTCATGTGGTAATTACGGAAGTTTTATCGCTGTCCAACGAGCTTTCGTTGTTCTTTGATTAGGAATTGTTTTGAAATACTTTGATCAAGTGTTTTATCTGTTTTATAGAGTCGACATCTATGATTGGATGTAGGAAATCATTGGGTGCCGGCTGACTTTTATGTTACGCGACCAACTTAGTCCTCGTGAGTAGCAACGTATCTGTGATCGACTTCAGATAGAATCTTGGTTCTAAATGAAGTTGCTTACAGATATACATGGACAGCAGTGTCAACTTACCATCAGGTGGACTGCATGGACATTTACTACTTCTAAATTCTATAAAAAAAGTTATCGTTGCGATAAGGGTGAATTGGGTGAAAAAGTTTTTTTACCAACTTCAAAAAGAAGAAAGTTCGCAATTCGCCTTTTATTCTATTCTATTTAGTCATCTGAATAGTAATCATATTTTGATACTGAATAAGAATTAATCGGAATGCGAAATTCAGAACCAAAATCAATATCAAAATCAGAATAGCCTTCTTAGACGTTGAATACATATTTTATTGTGAACAATAACCTGAATTGAAATCGCTTACGGTTTTTCAAGAACTAAAAAGAGCTTACTATTTTTGCGTTGAACAAAAAATATCAAACGCTCATCTTTGTCAACCTCCAAACAAGTGGCACTAGATTAATAAGCGGCTTCCAACGCGCCTTAAAATAAATATTGACCTACAAAGAAGCGTGTTTGAAAAATTCTGAGAAATAAATGTAAGTAGCACCAGGTAACACCATAGCATTAGGACTTTGTGCAACATCACATATGGTTAAATATTTAAACGCTCCTTATATACCCGTATTTCTATGCTCATAGCCCCACACTAAGATTTTTCTAATATTATGGGTGTCATGGACACACACACTCACGAATATACAAACACCAAGACCCAGAACAGAAATCTTCATTCATCATTCAGATATATGTCTAACCAGGAATCGAACCCGGGAATCACTGCGCGTCAAACCGGCACGATGACCGTTCCGCTACGTGGGTCGTCATTTTGATTTTGAAATGAAGTTTATCACTCAATTTTAATGGCGGTAATATCTTTTGTGGTTCAACATCGGAGACACCACCATAATACCAATTTCTAATAACAGCTGTGCTGTTATGTGCTGCGATGTTCTGGTACGAGGTGGGTGATAAGGGCAACATACCTAACTACATTCCAACTTAGTCCTCAAGGGTAGTAACGCATCTGTGGCCAACCTTAGGTAGGAACCTTTTTTGGAATTGATTACAGATACCCAGGGGCAGCAGTGATCACTTCCCATCAGGTAGTCTGCATGCTTGTCTGCTACTTCAACTTTATAATAAAAAAGTTTTATTTTGATGATTTGATTAGCGATGCATGGAGGCGTCCCTTAAAATATCTAAAATCTTTTCGTAAAGATGTGACATAGGCTTTGTTTTGAGAATATTCAGTTTAAGCGAGAAAATAAAAAAACGCGTGCACGCCAGCGTTTGACAAACAAAGGGTGGCGAGTAATCCGAGGAGCTCAATCCTGTTTGTGTTTGTGCGCCCTTTTTGCAATCGATATCTCCGGGACACAGCAGCTGCGTCTCGTGTCTTTTTGCTCGTGTCCTGTTTATTTCAGTAGCCAGCATTCAGTTAGCGAAAATAAATCTATCATACGTATATGTTTGGAGATTCAGCCGTAAAGTGTAAGAAGGTACAGTATTTGATGGTAGGTGAGATAATTATTGGTCGTGGTTATCTCCCCTAGATTTACCATCATACATATTTATATATGTTGAAGTAGCTATCAGTCACAGATGTGTTGCTACTCCCGAGGATTGTGAAAATCTTTATATGAAAATGAGCTGCTAACTGCACCTTTCCACATACAAACAGGTGTGGTGATACCTTCCTGGTCGAACAGTAATCGTTTACGGTAGAATTTATAATTTACGAGTACAGATGCGTTATTATTCCTGAAAACTAACATGGAACGCTTCGTGCAATGCATGCAGCATTAATACACCACATTTAGTTATAAGTATATTCCTATAATTTATGCTAGATACCGCGGTTGGCTGTATGTTAATAATCATAAAATGTAGATGGATATCCTCTGATAAACGCAAATTTTCCTGGATACAATCCTTTAGTCGAAGTCTTACGAGAAAAAGGTTGGACATTTTTAACTATAGTTAAACCGGTGAAAAGTACACAAGATACCTTTATTGCCTGTATGTCTGGTAAAAACGGAGTGCCCAAGGCTTAACAGTTATTTCCTTTTTGTGCTAAACCCAAGGGGCTTATTCCAGCTTATCTTCAGCGTTTCTCCAACAAAAATCCCGCACGATATTGTCAGCGCCAGTAATGCAGTGTACACACAACCGCTAACTGGCACAAATATTTGCGCTGAGGCGCAGATGCGCCGCGGTAAGGGTGCGAACTTGGAACCACTTGTAGTTAAGCTGATTAGCCAATGTTCTGTACGTTACTAAGTACCTTGTGGCTTCTATTAGTATGATAGCTGGAAACAATTGCTTTTAATAGCCAGAGAATTGATCTTGAATAAATGCTATGGTGGTAGAACTCTTTGTGGTTCGACTCCGAACGCACCGCCGCCACTCCTATTACTGCCTCATAACAGAAGTGTTATGCTCTGTTCTGGTCGTCTGAAGGGTATGGTAAGGGAGACATACTTATCCGAGGCATTCCATCTTAGTCCTTTGGAGTAGCAACGCATCTGTGGCTAACCTTAAGTGAGACTTTGATCGTACTAGGTTTGATTACAAATGTCCATGGGCGACAGCAGCCACTTACCATCAGGTGGGCTGCAAGCTTGTGCTACCATACTATTAAAAAAATGCAAATTGGTCCAATATGTCGCTTTGGAATAATTAGCATTTATTCTGTTTGATTAAACCTTGTTTTTATTGAAATCAAACAAAAATTGGAAAAGGGTCAAGGTCGTATTTTTTATGAATTGAAATCACGCTATAATTAAGATTATTTTGATTTTATATTATCTTATCAAACACATGTTTTTAAACATTTTACTATACTTACATTAAAAGTGTCACTGTGATTTCACAAAGTTACACGCTTTTTTAAAGAAAAAAACAATAAATTTGGCACTAAAACACTAATAAAAACCTTTATTTTTTAATTTGCTTATTATTTTCGCTATGTGGTCATTATTTCAAAGACATATATTAAAATAATGCAGGCTCCTTACTAGTCCGATGACACAGCCTAATTAAAGCCAAACTATGACAGTGTAGGGATGGATATATTAAGCTTTCGTATAAAACCTTAAATCAGGTAAAACCTTTGCCTTTCTTTAGGAATCTCCATTGGCGGTGCAGGTTGCCGTAATGCTGAGTACACATTTGGGCAAACATTTGCGCTGAGCGAAGTAGATGCGCGCGTGTTCGGATAAAAAGACTAACATTCATTAGATGATGTAGAGGGCTCTGTGGTTGAGAAGGATTGCTTTATTTCTTGAACAGTTCTATAGAGTCGTTTCAGAAAGTTTGACTCGGAATTATATTTACTTTCACATATATATTTTGTTATTTTTTTTTATTCAAATGTTTTATTGCCTGAAAAAGTGTACAAATAATCGATGGTAACAGAATAGGTTCGCCAAATTCTACCTGTTGAGGCATGCAATTTGTAGTTACTTAGTATTATAAATTCATTATTAATATTAATTTACAAGATTAGTCACATTTATTATAATACAACCATTCATTATTTTCGTTTTAATAAAACACATTCCAATAATTAATTACAATATAAAATGTAAACATCCTAATATCTAAATAAAGTCAGTACATAGTCACAATACAAATAATTTTTTTATTATCACAATATACATATATCAATATTTATAGTCATTAAGCATCATTATTCTAGGTATTGTCATCAAGAAAATCTTTAAGAGAGTAATAGGCTTTTTGGATTAAGAACATCTTAATTTATATTCATTAGATGTAGCCATATTTACTCAAATCTGGATCATACGTACTTATCCGAGGCGTTCCAACTAAGTCCTGAGGCGTACTAACAAATCTAACCACAAGGCTGGCTAACCTTAGGTCAACCATGGGCGGCAGCGGCCACTTACAAGTAGATGGACAGCATAGTCGTTTCTACTTCCATATTGCACAAAAAATATACGTTAAGCTAGTTTTGTTTATTAATACTTTTAACGTAACGTTTAATAACACTATAACGCAATAACGTTTTATGCGTAAACGATGTTCATTTATTGTATTTATTACCCGACTGCGTCAGAAGGTGGGTATTGTTTTTCGACCATATGTATGTATGTTTGTTTGTATGTATGTCAATTTCTTTTGCACGCGCTACAGCCCAAACGGCTTGACAGATATCATTAGAATCGTCTCAGTTTGGAAAGTGACATAGGCTATATAAAAGTTAAAAAAATGGCGCCTGGAAATAGGGAATAGCGAATGGAAAAAGGGGGGATGAGTGACGATTTTTTTTTCTATAACGACAATAAGGGTATCAAATGAAAGCTAGTAAATAGACCAATATAAAAATATATTCATATATAATAATACTTTTTCTTGACTATATTGGCAAAAACTCATAAAAGCGTTAAATATTAAAGCGGTAATTTAATATATCATTATTAACAAAAAAAAAAATAGTTTTAAGCAGACGTTTTATGTTTTAATGTTTTAACGATGTTACTAGTTTTATTAAACTGTAAAAGCAAACAACCATGCAGCTCGTCTTATTATAATGTGGTTGCTTAACGCTCATGAACACTTATTATAGACTTTAAATAGATTCCTATAGAGTTATCGATATGTCGCTGTCCTTGGGACAAAATAAGAAAAAAAAACACATGCTTTCTACACTCATAACACTAGGATTTTCTCCTGTATCGTGGGTGCCATAGACACACAAAGACGAACACATAAACACCCAGACCCAGAACAGAAACCTAAACACATCATTCAGATGTCTGTCTGTCCGGGGATCGAACCCGGGACCCACTGCGTTTCAGACCAGTACGGTGACCGCTCCGCTACGCGGGTCGTCAAAAGGATAAAGATAAGAGAATAAGAACGTCTCTAAGTGAGAAACTACTTTGTATAATCATGAGTAGTTTATATGCTCATAGTTCCTTAGAGTAGTTGTCCAAAACTCTTTTATTACTTTCGTATTTATTTGTTTTCATAGATAACTAACCTTTTTTTTGGGTTTTTTTTTGATTTGGCACGGAAAAATGTACCTAACCATACGACCCGTCGCCCGAAGAGACAACGGGATAGTGTGGGGCCCAAACCCACTTAAAATAACCTGCCGTGCGCCCTTACCCGCCCTTACAAGGCGAACCACGGGTACCGCGTACGTTGCTCCGTGGTCCGCAGGCGGCTGTCCCATCGGACACCCTCTTCTGTGCGACGCCCTGCGCACTTGGGCGTCACACGTTTGCGGTGGGCTGTTTCGGCCGACGGCGGACGATCCTCATAGACAACCTACCTACCCTAACCTACCCTAGACTAATGTAAATATTGTAAACTTTAAGTAAAACCCCTATCATAAAAAAGCAACATAATATAAAATTTTAATCTCTTGCAAAAAATGATATGAGACTACGTATTACGCACAATATACATATGGGTATTGTTGAGATACATACAGATGGAGATATAAACGCTTTTTATAGCCCCATTTTAAAAACCACATGCAAAATGTAATGAGACAATAAATCTGATAAACAAAGATCATATGGACTTAATTCCAATTACGTCTGACTCACAATGAGATCATAAGACCCTCATCGAACATATTCGTAGAAATATCTTTCAAAAACAACTATTTATAGTCATTATATACATGGACAAGCTGTTGCTATGTTTTTCGTGAAATTAGTGTTAAATATATAATAAACATGAATAGTAATAATTTATAATATATCTCATTGTTGTAATTAAAAACGTATCAATTTATTCCGTGTTTATCATTGACTATAATCTAATGCTGATACAGCTAAATTAAACATTACTCGAAAGTTACTTACCGTTTAATAATAACAAAATAGTAATCATACCGTAGGCAGCATCAAAGCAGCATTGGCTTTAAACAGTAGCTTCTTTTAAATCTTTTGCGGAGAGGTTTATAGGATATCATTACTAGAATATCACTAATGAAAAAACGGTTCATCCTGCTTACAAAAAAAGTTAAATATAGTTCAATATAACACTTGATTCTGAGAAGAATTTAGTAATCAATAAAGGTAGAAAACATCCCAGAAATATATTTAATTGAAATTAAAATTCTTTATCAATTCTCATCCGCGAAATGTTTTAATAAGCAGAAACAATGGCGAAAAAAATAGGTGTCCACCAAACAAGGCCCGAAATTTGGTATTCAAATGGTTTCCCGAAAATGATAGGAGATGCTACCAACGATGTGGCAACGAGATATTAAGATCGCATTAAAGATCTCACGGCGATAAAACGGCGACAGAATTTCTAATTCATCGCTATACATGAGTCTCACCGATAGATAGTAACTATTTGCGTTAAGATTTCACAATGACCACTTTACTACACCATTACTACGCCTGTTTCTGCCGTTTGAATGCATTTTTTATTAGATGGTAAGTGGTTACTGTCGCCCATAGATATCTGTAAGCAACTTCATGTACAACAGAGGTTCTATCTCTGTCAGATGCTGCTCCCGAGGACTGAGATCGTTGCCTCATATATAAGTGAGCCAGCAACCACACTCTTCCAAGGAAACACAAGAACTACTTCATGTTAGAAAAGGTGTGGTAGTGGTACCTCCCTGGTCAAATTACACTGCTTCTAGCACCTGGTAAATTAGTAATTTGTTGTTGTTTTTTCGTAAATAGAACTAGGAAAACGTAATGCAGTCCTTTTATAATAAGTGGCCACCATATTGATCACCAGTGATCCATTGACATCTGTAATAAACCCTACATAGGATTGGATCCCTTAGAATACTTTAGGTCAGTCATAAAAGCGTTGCTTATGTTATTTATTGTTTACAAGTGGAATTAACAGAAATATCAGAATTTTAGTTTTACTCATTTATGTCTCACGATATATGTACAAGATTGCGAGCGAAATAACATTCATCATGAAAATTTGAAACAAAGTACCGTATCAGGTCCCGTTATAATCATGGATGTAGAATTATAACATATTACGGGTTCTTACGCATCGTCACTTATCGGATCTACTCATGGATCGTGGTCACGGCCATCACTGTAACTGGGTCGAAATATTGGCAAAAAGAAATTCACAAACAATGCATTACTCGCTTCGCAACTTCGCAAATAATGCATTATTTTGGAACAAATTTAGTTAGCATATAAAA
>MOOZ01000035.1:468556-497792 GCA_002930495.1 Cecropterus lyciades | reverse complement strand
AATGCATTATTTACGAAGTTGTTTTTATAAATATAATATTTATTCTTATCCAAATAAATACATAAATTAGTTTATTTTTTGTAGTAACTAATACGCGGGTGAAACCGTGGGGCGCAGCTAGTTATATATACAAGGACATTTAGAAGCCCAAATTTCATGAATCTAGTTCAAACGGTTATAAAGATATGAAGGTCAAAAAGTCGCGAATTTCAGCACTGACTGACTGACATATAGTACGTAAATCTAACTTACTTCTAGATGACCTAGAAGAATAAAATTTGGAATTCAGCTCGGTAATGGTAATGTGCGTAAGCGTAGGAAAAAATCTAAAAAAAAAAAATAAAAAATTGGGGGGTTCCCCATACAAAAAAAATATAGCGTTGGAACCGTTACAAGCAGATATTTGAAACTATCCCATATATGTATTATTATATTTGCTATATAACAGAAATATAAAAATAGTCGAATAATAAGTGGTGTCCCCATACAAAAAAATTATAATACGCGCTAAACAACTGGCCAACGATGTGTCGTCGGCAGCGCGCAGCATCACATAATTATACACAGAAAAGACGTAAATCTGCATAAAAGCGCTCCCGAGCAACACATAAACATAGGCACCGCTTACGAATATCAATTTAATTATTTATTGTTTTATTACATTTATGTTCATCCTGCTTCTTTCTCAACGATTGTCATACTATGACCACAAACGTTCTTCGTGCCTAAACCAGTAACAGTATAAAAGTGAAGTACATACATGAGATTCAATGAATAAATAAATACTTTATGCAACCCGTTCGCTATAAGTTTGCCGCTATCAACTGTCACACGTTTAGCGTTGTCTAACGTCATTTGACAACAACAAACTTATGTTGTAGCGACGCGGTCGATTCACCGTCGCTCCAGTCAATCAGCGTCTCGCTCTCACGAATGGTACAAAATTATAAGCGGTAGATACCTGTGTTTTCTTTACGTAAAGTAATGATATCCCACCAAAAGCATAAATGTAAGAAAGGAGAGCCAAGTTCAATATAAAAATTATGCGTGCCTGTGGGCTTCGCCGCGAAAAGAATGGAGATCTAAATGAGTGCCAAGTTCTATGCAAAATCCAAATATGTATTTTTAGGAATAAAAGAACATGAATAAGTATTAAACTCAATTTCTTTGCTTTATTAGATACCTATAACAATTGATGTTATTTAAAGTAGGTTAGATTTTATTTGGCCAGTTTTAATCAGAATTAATATATGTATATATAAGATTCCATTTTAGTCCTTCTCTTGTCTCGGAAAAGTATGTCTCCCTTACCGCACCCTTCAGACCAGAATACAACACAGCATAACACTGCGGTTATTAGGCAGAAATAGGTTTGGGAGTGGTGCTTCCGGAGTCAAACCACAAAGAGTTCTATCACCTTCACATTTAAGTAATAATGCAACGCAGCGCTCAAATACCGACACTGTTTTCTTGATAATTTTTCGTTGATGTTATGGAAGAGCCCAAGGAATAAAATTAGTGCTAGAATCAATAGTTTCATGACTTTCAGAAAATATTGATTAACTTACCAAAAGACATGAATTATGTCATAATTTAAATTTTATCACGCACTATTTTATTTCATCCGTAGTCAAAATAAATGTTGAAAGTTTGTATAGATTTCCTTACATTTTATTTTTAAAACCGAGAAATAAGTACGTCTAAGTTTTTGGTTAAAATAAAACAAATATCCTGTTTAATTGATTTTGAAAATTCTGTCTCTACTCGGTAAGAAAAAGGAATCGAATCGTACGTACAAAGTCGCGGTTCTCAGCTAGTTATCTATAATATTGGAAGCAGTTATAAGCCATACAGCCTCTCTGGCCTCAATCGCAGTAATGCGGATCCACTCACCGTATTTCCTGCGGGATGCTTGGTGTAGTTCTCTGTGACATTGTGTGTGTTTATCTGCTTCGATAGCTTTAGGTACGTGTTACACTACAGTAGATGGGATGCAACATTACTGGCGCGGTTAATAGACTAAAGATATTAAGTTATTAAGCGAATTTGGTCAAAGTGATTTATTTATTATAATTTACATCGAATTACTAGTTGAACATTACAGATTTTCTTAGTCTGTTGCGTTTTATTAGTAACGTATAACGTTATTGGATATACTCGCTGGCAGTTCTGGAAAACACAGCAGGTGCCAATTAAAACAAGTCTGTGCTGACATTCGAAGTCGGGGCATCAACAAGGTGCAAGGTGCAGAGTGCAAATCAACACTGACTCGCTAACTAAGACTAACTTACACTTAGGAATTGCGAATAACTTACCCCAACGAGTACGATGATTTGGTACATTAGATTGTAAAACACCGAATTTAGTTTGGACCTGAACCGTTGTTATCCGTTATTAATACCAAAATAGAGTAGATAATTTAGCTGATCAGCTTATTAGTCACTTATTAAATATTGTAAATTGTAAAATTGCAAATAATGTATAACTCTTGCTTTGAATATGTTCGTACCTATCAATAACACAATATACGGTACAATTATTTGGTACATTTAAGATATATACTTGTTAAGAACAATGTATATATATTTATAATTATAGCAATCCACATAGAGCGTGCAGTCCAACTGATGGTAAGTGGCCACTGCCACCCATTTGTGTAATCTGCCGACATGTTAATTGACCCCAGATAAGATTAGACTCTTACCCGACATTAGCCACAGATACGTTGCTACCCCTGACAACTAAGTTGGAACGCTTCAATAAAGTAGGTTTCCTTTGACAAATCTGTCTTACAAAATACAGCAGTGCATAACACATAATTATATATATTGAACTAGTTGCCCTTCGCAGCGGTCGAAATTCGACCGTAATTTTTTAAAATGTCATTGTAGGGAATGAGATTTAATTCAGTAAGCTGCAAAATGCAATAATGCGTTGTTTGGCATACACATCTAAGATATAGCAATGTCAGCATCAAAGTCAGCGTGTAACAAATACGTATACATGTGTTTGTGTGTGTCAAATGCATGGTAGTGTGAGTAATGATTTGTTTATTGTATTAATGTACTTGATAATCATTATTATTGAAAAGCGTTCTGCACTTCTCCTAAATATAAACTATAAGTGTGTCAAATTTAATACTCCTCCGTCCACGCAATTTTTGTATATTAACTGATTATAAAGAAAAATCTGCTCAGTTCCTTGTCGTATTTTCTCAATTGAAGTCGTGTTTTGATTCAGTGGTAGTATTGGGAAAAAAAATAACTGATAATTATGAAAGTGCCCCATATGCCTTTACAAAATAAAGCTATTTCGTTTCAATCCAAAGAAATGAAAAACAACATATACGACCGAACGAAAAAGAAACCTCTTCCACATACTACATTACATACGTAAATACATCTTCAAGACTTCTTCCAACATAAATTACTTTCGAAACGACTTCCATTACAAAGAAGCTAGAAAGTTCAACATCAAAGGACGCTGACGTTACAACAAAGTAAACAAGTTGTACGAGTGGAATATTTTGCTCGGAATCAGAAATTAGCAATGTACACTAGGACAGAGTTAGGACATGTTTCAATACAAATTAAGATAACTATCTTGTTTCTAAGAATTTTTACTAGTTTTTTATCGTTGGTACTGAAATGAAATGACTCTATTTTCGTATAGGTCTATAGAGGTACTAACAAATAGTTAGAATATTCTTTCTTATCCTATGATCGGATCGGAACTTCAATAGATTTAGATGCTATAATTTACAAAGTTAAGCAACGTTTGACGCGGACGGGACTTGGAATTACCTTGGAATATAAGACTTAATAGTAGGTAGGTTTTTTATATCTGAATAGGCGAGCGTTTGGCACTGACATCTGATGGTAAATAATATTGAGGCCTACGATGTAGCTCGCTTGCTTAGAAGAAGTCTTCTCACTCGTGTTTTGAACATTGCTAGGTTGCATTTTTCGGGAAACATTTTAGGTATATTTTAAATGAAGAATCAAGGTTAGTTGGGTAAGGTTATTAATTATCATAACCTTCAAACCAGATCGCAGTACTGCCTAATGTTGCTGTAATAAAAGAGAAAGAGATGTGACGGTGGTGCTTCTGCGTTCTTGCCACAGATGATTTTACCAACTTTAATATACTTGTGAAAAAGGCACTTCCTTGTTACATTTACAGGTAACAAGGAAGTATTTAGAATCTAGTACAATTTTACTTGTAACTACATTTTCACCCTTTATTCACCCCTTCGTAAACTTCGTTTAATACACCCCTAGCAGTCCTAAACGGCGGCCATTAATCATTTAATCCAAGAACAAATGCTGACTGTAATATATTAGGTCCGGAACGTGACCACAGAACGGAAAAATTGGGAAAAACAATTTTTCTGCACTCCGAGCACGGTTTGAGCAGTATATGAACATTTTTTTAGACTGTGGTAACGTTAACCCGTTTGTAAACAACGTGACTGGGTCGCTGTAGTCGATGTTTAACTGTATTTATTGTGTCGTAAGAGTAATTGTTGCGTGAAATAATATTTTGGTGTACTCAGATAGATAAAGGTTAAAACGCTACTGTCTCTTTTAAATATGTGTGTGTTTTTACCATAATCATATTTTTCATAAACAAATACATAATGAATGTATTTTATATAATGTCTTACATTTCGTTTGAAAATCGTTTACGGCAAAGGATGTTTCATGCTTCTCTCTGAACCCTTTTATTACTTATGGTTTCTTCCAGATGATTGGGTCACAAATATAAAAAATAATGCTAGGCTTGATCAGCCGCTATGCGACGGAATACGTTCTATAATGTCTGATAGAAATGAATATCGCACTAACCTAATCGACTAAGATTGCAGATTACTACTAAAATTTCAATTATTCTAAAGTAGTGTTTTGGCCACTTACGCAAAAGAAATCAAGCTTCGGCAGCAATCGGCTATAACGAGTCCAGACAAAAGGAAAATGAGTCTCCCATTGTAGGTAGACCGACAACAACAATTTTTGGTAACGATTAAGGGTTGTATATGTCCAGAGAGTGTTTTAATAACCGATAGATTAGAGTTTACACACGTCTCAAAACGCACGAGCCCAGACAAAAAGAGTGTGAGGTACCTTAGTCTAGATGAATTAATGTCAAAAGAATCTTGTGTCAATTTAGGGATTTTTTATACAACATTGTACATTTGATAGATTATTAGATTATAAGACATTAGCGTGTTTTGAGAAACGCTTTAAAACGCCTCATGTATGAAGCGACCTTATCGCCCTTAACAGCTTTCCGGCGGTAACCACGAACTGTGCAATACGCGTGATGATGGATCGCGACAGTTGCGTGCCGATTTATTTATTGTTTTTATTCGTTGCTAGCTTTCCTCCGTCCTTCTGTTTGCTTATAGATTTTCTTACGTCTGTGAAATTTGGTCTATTGTATCGAGCTGTAACACACATCCGCGTTTAACTTCGTTGCATGCAGTGAATTAACTTGTGCATTAAAGATTAGCTAGGAGATAACTTGTTTAAGGTAATAAAATAATTTTATTAATGGCAAGTTTCTTATATATGTTATATAAAATATAATACCTAATTGCCTAACGAAAACAAATAACAAATACGTCATGATACGAAGGTCAATATTTCGTGTCTTAAACATGAAGATTTCGAAACATAATTACATTTAAAAGAATAAATGTGAAAAAAAATTACGATATAACAGTCAACATAAAAATCTTGTATATAAAATATTCAAATAAGAAATGGAAAATTTGAGGAAAAATACGTTTGAAGATCGAACCGTTCTTCCCTGGATTAAAATTCCAAACATTACAAAAGGAAATAAAAGTAATTAAATAATTGTGCTAACAACCTAATATTATTTTAAATGAGATATCGCTTGTTGAATAAAATGCAAAAACGGCCAAGTTTTGTAATAATTAATATGTAATCTTAGAATTAAATTTAAAAAAACTGTGTAGAAATAAATAGACTGACATGAATCAACTTAAATAAGTAATATGTCTATTAGCCAGTTCAATAAAACTTATTTTATAAGCATTTTATATGCATTTTACTACGCAAAAACTGTAATTATAGCTTCGCTTATCTATGTCACTAAAAATAAAATAATTACATTAAGTAACATATTTACAACTGAAGATGACAATTATACAATATAGTAGCGAACCAAACCAAAACATGGTATATATTTTCATCTAAAAATCTGTTTGTCATAAAAATTTGAACTTGGCCGCTTCACTGCACTGTGCTCACATTCACACACACTCACGACCCCGCAAATTTTATTCACCCAAACCACAGTCACGTACGTCGAGCGACAAAGCATTTTTACAAGCTCAAAACTCGAAAATAAAATTACACGGAATCGTATGTACGGTGCTTTTCCGTACGAAATTGCAAGCGCAAATTTTATGTAATAGACATTGGTACCTTCTTTTTTTAAATTGAGATCCTCTACTGCCTTGTCTTATGATAAACGATAAGCGATTAATGTATTTCTCATACTGAAAGCGGATATTGATTTTTTTAGTATTGGAAGTATAATGAAGAGCTAGTTATGGATTTGTATGCATGAAAATACTTTTTTAGATTTCTAAATCCTAAAAATATGTTTAATTGAGTTAAAATTCAGTTAAATTATCGTTGCCAATAAATGTTTACAGATGGTAAACATTGATGACAACGTAAACTTCGTTTAAAACAGCTACAATACAAGTTTAAATTATTACGACATTCCAAAGAGTCACTAAATAGAAAGTATTTTTTTTTATATTTGCCCCGAACTTTGTACTTTGATATCATGTTTTGTTTGCGAGAGTGTGAAGCTCTCTCTAATAATTTCCAAATTAATTTAACCTCAAGTAAAAAATATTGGCTTTCTATTTGAAATAGACGACAATCACTACTATAATGACTGTACTAAAACCTTTATTCGTGACAGTAACCAACCTATAACCTATAATTGTTTGAAGGGACATAATTCTCGAAGCTCTCACTCGTACTTCTCTTACAGTTATAATAAACTTGCTCGCTTCTCGCCGATAGTGTGAAAATCGCTTAAATTTAGCTTACTCTCCCGTTTGTATTTATAACCGTTTTTTTTCTGATTTTGTGGCGAATTTATTTGCTTTCCTGACAATTTGTTGCTTGCTAAAAATATCACGATGACGGAGCATGAATTGCAGAAAGAAGCACAATAAAAGTAAGTAAAGCAATACAGTTAAGAAATAAAGTGGATTTTGGTTTCGATAAGTTAAAGATTATTCTTGTTTAGTCTTCTATATATATATAAATCGAAACGTCAGGAGACTTCTTAGAGCGGTCGGGGCTATTGTCCTTCATCGTGGGTGTGAACGTGGCGGGAACTCAGAAATAAGATCACCTTCGTAATGTCCAACACTTATGTATTTAATTTTCTTACAATTTAAATGTTAATAGTATAGTGAGCACTAGATTAAAGTGGATTAAGAGCCAATAGATTAGAACGAGTACATTTCGCATGACTTCTGTCAACCGACCCATGGCGAGCTGTCATCACGATAATCTCTTCGAACTACTCTATTCGGGGAACCCGCTCTTGATTTTCGATGAAGTATTCTTTTTAATAACCAACGACAATTTTAAAAATACTCGTAATTATCATTTGCAATAATTAATTATTTCAATGGAATAACTTTATATAAAAATTATTCCACGCGCCGTCATATATATATATAAAGATATCTCTATGCATGCTTGTACACCTGTTTTTGCGTAAAACAGTTCTTGCATATCAGTAGAAGGGCGGAATGTAGTACGGCTTTGTAAGTTTAATCAAATGACATAACTTCGAAATTGTGTTGTATTTTTACAACGTAATGACGTAATAAGAAGAATCAATACCGTGTGGTGTCGGTAAATAGCACTCACTCTCTCCTGGTTCAGATAATGACTAAAGGATAAAAATCATGAGACGGGCGGCGTCGGCTTCCTATGCAACATCATCACCCAACACGCATGCTAAGTGCGGTGGTAATTAAAGGCAAAAGTCCTATTAGGCGAAGCCTGATTCTAACCTTTGAACCTAAATAGGCTATCGGAAGCATGGATATACTTATACGTTTATGCCCTTTTTTTTCAAATGTTGAAGCAATACAATTGATTGTAAGTGTAATGTCTTCAATATTAGAACAGTTACTTTTTTTATACTTAAACCTAACGATAAGGCATACAGGCTACCTGATGGAAAGTAGTGGCCGTCGCCTATGGATACTTGCAACACGAGGCAAGTCACCAATGCATCGCCGGCTTTGAAGGAGAGCTCTTTTCGCACCTTTTTTGAAGAACCCCATGTCATAGCGCTCCGGGAATACCTAAGGAGGAAGATCTTTCCACAACTTACTTTACAGTTTTGTATCTTGAAATTGCGCAAAACAAAGTCAAAACAGGAAATCCATGAAAAATTTGATCTTGACTTATATCTGTGAGGAATGAAGATAGTTAATAAATTTCAGCTTCCCTGAATTAGTAATATTTACTTTCCCACGAGAACAAGACAGACATAAACACGTAACAGCCCTAAAAGTCACTTCGGATTCCCATATCTGCACATCGTCTTCCTATTTCCCATGTAAAAATTTATAGCGTCGTTATCTGTGACACGTCAATTCAAATTTGGGTGGATGCTACCTTGGGCACGTACACCTGTGTATAAACATATGGGTTTATATTGTGAGCAGCTACGTTACTGCTTACAACAACACCTTCTTTTAACACCGTATGCAATAGCTATATATAAAAAGAAACTGAGTCTCAGCATCAAAATCATCTATCTAATACTATCCTACTACTAAATACGGTTCATTTAAGCATGGAATGAATATAACCCAAACTTCCACTCTCCCTATCTTCTTCGTTTTTATAAAATGCCCAATTAACATGCATTTAAGATCTTTACAGAATTCGTTTCACGAGGCTACCAATCATTAGTAAAACTTATGTGCACGTTATCTGAAATTAATTATCGCAGTTCAATATTAAATAGTAATGGACAAATATGCCATTGAGAATAACGACCTGATATATGATTGTCTTTTCTTGAATACATTTGTTTAGTAACCAAAGTTAACTGTATACCATTTTCACCGGCTAATAATATAAATCCTCTATATCAGAAATAATGAGCGCTTGAAATCCTTTTTGAAACTTGAAGAAATCTTACGCCGCATCAACGTGTAGTATATTCACCCGTATGTCCATTCATCTGCTAGATCTTCAACTCACGTGCGGATCCTCCACTCAATATATCAGAAGCAAGACAGTGATTGCGGGTAGCCGTCAATAATAATGTATAGATTTGGGAATAAGACGAGGCAAGTCTCCGAAACGTCGGCATCAATAATGTATGTACAGGTTTTGTGCAGTGCTCCAGACAATAGAAGTAGTAAAACGGATGCTACGATCAAATATGTATGGAATACTGTATAAATCCTCGGGTTTGTTGGGAGGTAACCTTAGTGAGAATAGAGATGTTTTTCAGTGCTGAATTTAGATTCAAGTTTAGATTCAATATTTCTTTAAAGGTTACGTTTTATTTGGCGAAACTGTTATCAACTGTCTAGAGGTTAAGTCTCCGATCAGATATTATGTTGATGACGATATTAAATTCCTTTGGGTCTGTGTGTTTAAGTACTTGTGTTTGTGTGTGTTTAGGACGTTGTAGTGTGCTATGATTGTAAAAGGCATCGTGAATGTGTGCGTAATAATGTCTCCTTTAGAAATTAATTTCTTTTAAGTAAATCCATTCATTGCCCTCTAATTATCATCTCATTAATTTATTTTAGTGCTTTGATGAACGTATGTGACGTTCAATAATTTGTTAAAGAATTATTAATGTGTCAACACAAGCGAATTGAAAGTCAATTAAGTATAATCAGATAGTCTGCAACATGGTCATAATTTCGAAGGTAAAATATGAAATGTTTATAAAACAGAATCTAAAAAAACGGCGGCATTTTTTTGAGAGTGTAATTCTGAATGATGATAAACTACTAGATGACTCAGATCATTTAGTTAACTCAGTTCCCATATTTAGTAAAATTATGTTTACTTTCTTAAAATTACTGGTAGAATCTTTAAATTCAGGTTTACGTACAATTTCTGCATAGATCGTTATTTTTTAACTAAAACTAACATTTATCTTTTTTCTAAATTTGCGTTGCGAGTCTGAAATAATGGCCAATTACTAAAAACAGATGCTTAATTAGGACCTATTGTTCAAACCTCTTCACTTGCATTGAAGGAAACGCCGAAGTTTCTTGGAAATATTACTGGAGCAACTAAAGCTCTGAGGCTTAATGTTACTTGTTACAGTGCAAACAAAGGAATAATAGCCAATATTTAAGAACATTTCTATAAATATATGATCTATACAGATAAATGTAATTGAAGTGTCTGTTTGTAGTATCGAAATAACAGCTTTTGAACAAACGCATATGTGAATATATATATGATACTGATGACAGTAAATCAATTACAAAAGTTTTTGTCTGTCTGTCTGTCCGTCTATTTGTTCTGGCTGATCTCCGAAAACACGGGACCGATTTTGATGAAACTTCCACCGGTAGATAGCTGATATCATAAGGCGTAATTTAGACTACCTCTTTGTTGTAAAATTTAATAAGGGTTCCGCACAAAAAAATTAAAGCCTACGGAAACTCGCGCACTTTACGCGCATGCAGCCACCGTCACTGCCGCTAATGTCAGTTGCTATCAGCCTCTCTGAAACAATGCTATTTTGTTAGAACTGTATAAGGTTTAAAATATGTAACTATGTCAAGTTACATTTTTAAACGCGGGTATAACGGCGAGGCTTAGCTAGGATGGATAATAATAGGATAAATAACGTAGATTAGACTAACCTGAGGTTAGTCAGATGCATTGCTACCTCCGAGTATTAAGTTGAAACAACTCGGGTAACATGAGCGTTCGATATAATACGATAAACAGCATTCTCGTTTTCTACTGCAAATTCAGGAAAAACTAATTTATAACAATTTATTAATAGTTTTAATAATTTTATAAGAAGTTTATAAGGATGTAGGTATGTTTGTTACTCTTTCAAGCAACAACTACTGATCGGATTTTACTGAAATTTTGCACACAGATAGTTTATAATCTGGATTAACACATAGGATACTTAAGACCGTGGTAAACGTGACCTTAGCAACCAGAACAGCGGGAATATTCTGGTTTCCCATAACGTGATAAGAGAATATTACTCTGTTGTTTAGTAGCGTAGCTGAGTAACCAAGGGGCAAAAAATTAACTAGGGTCCCAAACTATCTGGTATATTTATATTCCGAATGGGAGAAATTTGCACTAGGTCAATTTAAAGTTTGTAAGTCTCAGGGGCCCGCTGATTGGGGGCCCCGGGACACTGCCCCGTCTATCCCTCCGATAGCTACGCCACTGCTGTTGTTATAAGTATAGACGATAAATGAATAGGTATCCACAGGGTACCATTAACATTTGTCAGTACAAAATACAACACTGTTACTTTTACAAAATCATAAAATATTATCATATTTTCCTCATTCGAGTACTACGAGTACATATCATTAAAATTGCTTACAGCAAAGTGCTCACTTACATTCCGTAGGCCCTCGAAATAAACGACAAAAAAATCTTGTACAAAACTTTTACATCATATTCGTTAGCGAATAACAAAATATGACCTAAAAACCCAATTACAAAACCAAAAGTGGGCGTAAGGTAATGGTTTTATCGTAGCAGAGCCGCAAACAAATATCTTAAGCGGAATAATAATAGCGGGGTTTTAGTATGTACAAGTAATACCCCGCGGTTCCTCTCGTGTTTGCAGAAATGTACCTAACATATTTTTAAATTGTTATGAATTTTGATAGATTTTAATGAAATAAAGACTAAATGGTAACATATGGACTGTAAATTTAGTTTTAATCCTTTAAAAAAGTTTTGTTTTGTCGTAATTTCAAATAGACAGGCAAAAGTTTTTAAAATTAAAGGACCAGGTATATTAATTATTCTGTCCTCCTGTATTTTATTTTTTCAAATATGTGAGATGTACAGACAATAAAAGTTTCGCTTGTATTATTACAATATGTATGATGAGGATGGCGATGAAAATATCGACGGATATTCCTATTATTGAATGTGCTAACAAATTTAGCTAAGCTAAGTGTGTAAGGATTGCTTAAAAATAAATTCATTAAAATTTAAACGAGCCTGCCACGAAGGAGACGCTAGACCGCAGCCTGCCTAGTTTTGTTCGATACTTAATAGTTTCGAAATGTACCTATAACAGAGTGTGCTAAATTAAATACGGCGTAACGATCGCCACGCGAACAATCAGTTTAACGTGCGCTTATAGATGTTTGACATCAAAAAGCCAAAATAAGAAGGTTTTGTTATCATGATTTGCTTTCTCACAAAGTTACGGGTGCACAGTCTTGAGCCAACGGAATACAAAGAACGGCCGAGCGCACTGTAAATGGATTTTGTGCAATATGATACTGGCTTACAAAAGATTGATGCTGTTCGACCGAACAAACAAAGTCTTAGGTTTCCTATTTCTATCGGTTGTCTCTCAAAGGATTTCGATTTTGACTGTAAGGTGATTTAATGTCGTTAGGGATTTAATAATAATACTTTATAGTACCTTGAAGAAAGAAATAATACAATGAAATTTAAAAATACAAAAAGCGGTCTTATTGTTAAACACAGATTTCTTTGAGATAAGTGATACAGTTAGGATGGATAGAAAGATAGGAATTATGTTAATAACAGATAAGGGATAAGTACAAAGTACAATTTAAAAAAATAAATTAAAGAACAGCAAATAACACAGAAATGGCAAAGAAAAATAATGAAAATATTTGTGACAATTTTAGGAAATATATAAAGTAACAATTATGAACTAAATTTAAGATAAACCATAAAAAATGGAAAGATAACATAAGTAAATTTTAGATAGGGATATAATGATTTAATAAATGATTAAAGAAATTAAAAAAATAATATTTCTATTTGTTAATGATAAATGATGAATGAATGTAAAATTTCCAGGTGGTAAAACCAGTGTATTTCGAGCGGGGAAGTATCACCGCTACACCGATTTCTAGCGTGAAGCATTTCTTGCATTTCGATAAAAGGGTGTGGTTGCCGGCTCACTTATTTATATGGCGACCATTCTAATACTCGGGAGTAGCAACGTATCTGTGAACGACTTCAAATAGAACCCCTGTTCTATATGACTGCATGCTCGTTTACTTCAGTGTGATAAAAAAAATGTAATTGATTGACTGTTATAAGATAAGAGTAAATCTAATAATAAAATAAGTCAGGGAAATGAATAGGTAGCAACTGGTGTGCTTGATGCTGACTTAGGATGCTCTAATCAAATCTAGATCTTGGTTATACACGTCGACTGATTGTAGAAAAGTCAGGTATTTGATCGAACAAATATTTTTCAATTCAATTAAATTTATTTGTTTGCTGGAAAAGGTTACATGAGGTACATTTTTATCGATCGCTTATCCCAACCAATAAGGTATGGAAATATATTTAAAGGTATACGAACTAAATCATTAATTAAATCATTAATGAATGTCAATAAATAAAATCTAATAAGTTTAAATAAAATCTAATAATAATAGTTTTCAATTATGAACAATTTAATATTTGGATTCGGACTTTTGAGTAAATCAAAGTTATGTTTCAAATATTGGTTTCATTAAGGAATTCATTAAGATCGTAGTAACTTTTTTCTACAAGATTATGTTACGTTCTATATTAATTATGTAATGTCCATTATTAACCGCAAGAAAACAAACGCGTGGACGGATGGACTGCTACATACGAATAAAGTTATAAAATTTAATAAAACATATGAGCACTATGCCAGGATTAACGAATGTCAAAAAGACTGTCTTTCATAAAACCAAGCCAAATATTTTGTAATACATAAATTCTTCATCTTAACTTTAGCCCAACAAAGAAGCGACTGAGCACATTAACTAGATTTTGAGAAACACGATACCTTGTTTGTTTATGATTACCCAGCTGTCCTATAGATTTAGTATAAGTTACTTATATCAAGTTACGTAAAGAGGTCGATAGTTAGATTGGTGACCATAAGGGGTAATTTATTTACTTGTGTTCACCCCTTCCGACTTTTGCGTCCATCGAATTTGCCTTTTTGTACTATTAAGTGCACGTTAAGCTGTCGGTCCTAATCGTTCTTAAATCTTGCGTTTCATCACTAATCCTACTCCCGTTTGCACCAGATATTGCGTAACTTTTTAACCCACGACGCAAAAAGAGGGGTGTTGTAAGTTTGACTGCTATGTCTGTCTGTATGTCTATCTGTTTGTGGACACGTAGCTCCTAAACGGGTGAACCGATTTGGATGCGGTTTTTCTATTAGAAAGCAGGTTTCCGGGTGTTGGTTCTTAAAAATGTTTTATCAAAATCGGTTGAGTCAGATATTATATATAGATGGTGAAAGTGGTGATGAAAAATCTAATATTTTTAAATATTCACAACTAGGCTATCAAATGGAAGGGTATAACAAATAACTTACACTTAGACATGTTTTATCAAAATCGACTTAGCCATTTACTAGATATAGGGGGTTGTTATATATACCCAAGTGGGGTATTAAATGAAAGGGATTGAGGTGTATATTACAATTAGGCATGTTTTATCAGCACCGGATCAGTCATTAATAATGTATAGGGTAAAAGCGTTTATTTTATATTGTGTTACGACGACGAATCTATATATGTCCTACAATTATATGAGCGCCGACTTCAGAACGATGTACTGTGATACTGTGCATATATACTGTGCCAACATAATAATTTAAATTGTTTTTTTACTTTTTTGTTTTATAGAAGTCGGTTCCTATTTTTTGATAAATTTTTCACGCTTTTTAGTGAATTTACACTTATATTTGTCTTCACATAATATCACTAATTTTGCTTCGTAAATATAAATGTACACGAAAGCATAAACCTAAATACGAACGTAAATTCAACTTCCACCATAAATGTAAAATTTAGTCCTAAGCCATGACTAACAAAAGTTTTAAAATGACATATAGGGGAATTAAGGGTTCGTCTATATTTAAATGAACTGGGCGCACCCGCTCGCAGGGCGCTGCCGCGACCTGCTCGCTTAGTTTTATGTTTTCTATTATGTTCCAACCGAACCTAATCCATCCAATATAAATCCATACAGCTCATTTAAGCTATAAATTAGGATTGCAGTACCCTGCATCATTAGGTTTCAGGAGTTGAAGGTTAAAATGTTCATCTTATATCACTGCATAGTAATCTTACTGCATATACGTAAGCATCAAATGGCCTACTTCTACGGTCTAGGTTCGAAGTACCCGTGCATCATCAGGGTTGTATATATATGTATATATAATATGCTCACTAAAACATACATATAAAAAACTAATAATACGAATTTAAATAAATTTAGACTTTGTTGATTCCTTGTGGGGGATTGTTATTCCCTACATCAGGATGTTGTATAAGAGGATCTCTATTTATTGAAATATTACCATGATTAAAATCTTTCTGATCATATAATTTACGTAATTTCGGTCTCGATCTTGCATGTCACGGGACATACGAGTACAAGAGGACGCAAAATTCTAATATATCTGCTGAACCACTTGTGAATAATGAAAAAGAAATAAGTGAAATGTCAGATAAAGTAAATTCTTATTATCGAAATATGTATGATAGTAATAAGTAGATAGTACCTAATAACGCATCAGTACCCAATGTTATAAAAGTAGAAGAGCTCTGTGGTTCCACTCCAGTAGCACCACCGCCACCCCTATTTCAGACTAATAACAGCAGTGTTATGCGCTGCTGTGTTCTGGTCTGAAGGGTATGGTGAAATAGATATATTTATCTGAGACGTTTCATCGTAGTACTCGGGGGTAGCAATGCATCTGCAGCTAATCTCAGGTAAGATTCTGATCCTATCAGGGGTTGATTGCAGGAGTCGCGAGAGGACCACTTATGGTTCAATCCATCAATCACCCCTTGAAAGTACACTGCTGAACATAGGTCTTCCCTAATCTGTGCCATTTCGGCTGGTCCTGAGCCATCTGAATTCAATGATTTTCCGACGTCTTCTTCAAGTCGAGGGCGATCTATACTCCGACATAAGCTTATAGAAGCAAGAGACAAGATCACAAACAAGTAAGTTAATCTTTGGTGTATATTACATGCATATCACGTGTATGAGTAATTGTGTATATTACGTGTCTATTACAGTGTATATTACAAAGAATATAGATAATAACGCACAAGGCACGGATAAGATTTTTCTTGCCTCCATTTACTAAAATTGTATTGTCTGACAGAAAAATTAGTGAAGGGGGCTGAAGAGGCCCAAAGTTCCAAGGTCAGATAAGAGACGCTATTATCGACGCAAACAGAATCCCAATTTGAGATAAGGCTCCATCTTATCAAGCGGACTCATTAGAAGGTTATTTATATCAACTCAGTGCCTATTTCTGTTTCCCAAGTTTTCCAAGACGGAAATTAAAAGGAGAATTTTCATATAAACTTCGCTTTAGGAAAGTTCTTTAGTTTCTTGCTTGTTTGCTTAATTTGTTGAGTCAAAGGAAAAGCAGAAATTATTTTCTATTTATACCACAAAGCAAAATAGTTCATAGTCTTTGGCGGTACCGTATGAACCTAAGTTAATGCTTCGTCTGGGTGAAAGTATATTTTAGCGTCGAATTTTGTTTGTGATATAGAAGTTGCAGACGAGCATTTTTTTTACAGTATGCAAGTAGCCAACGAGCATGCAGCCCACCTGATGGTAAATGGCTACTGCTGCTACATTTGTAATCAACCCTAGGTAAGATCAAAGTTTCACCTAAGCTAAGCCACAGATGCGTTGCTACTCCTGAGGATTAAGATGCTTCGGATATATCTCCCTTACCATATCCTTCAGACCAGAACACAGCAGTACATAACACTGCTGTTGAAGCATGAGGCAGAAATAGGAGTAGTGGTGGTGCTTCCGGAGTCGAACCACAAAGAATTCTACCACCCTCAATGCAGTACACCTGGTCGTAAGTAGCATTTGCCGTCCGAGGATATCTGTAATAAACTCGACATAACATTAGAGCCTTACCTTAACCTGTTCAAAGATATGTTGCTACTCTTGAGGACCAGGTCAGAAAGTCTTTAATTCGTATGGCTCCCTTACCATACTCTTTTCACCTGAGACCAGCAACGCTTATATTATTTTTATAATACAAAAATAGATAAGGCGGCAGTATACCTGGCGTCGAAACACATACCTTTATAACCTGTGATTAGGCCACATCACTTACTTTTAATTCTAAAATTTTATCTTCGGGGCATGAATAAATTTTAATAGGTAATGAGTACGATTCAAAACTACAGGATACTTAGTTTGATTTTTCCTCATGTTTTCACGCTTCGATATGGTAAAACATGACTCCTTATCATCATAGCAGTGATTATTTCGGTCTTACAATCGGTAAAAATTGTTTCAAGTAATAATATTCTAATATAATGAAGTTTATATTTACAAAGACATCTGATTACCGTCACAGAAACTTCCTAATTGGTCCCCATAGGTTTATAGCTTGGTTTCTACTTCGTAATAAATTGTAACACAATATTATCCTGCACATATAAGGAATCTAAGGGCGTACAAATATAAGAGCGTTTTTTTTATTTCCAGAATCTTAATTTGTGTTTAAAATCTATAATTTTATCTTGTTAATCTCTATTTTAGTATCGCGTAGTAGATTTTGTTAAATCAAACTTTAAAAAGATGTGTTGAATGTTAAGAAATAAAATAATATCTTAATATCGAAATATCATCGTATATGTATGTATACATATGTATTTATATATACATCGAAATATACTTATAAGTATATATGAAGGTAGTAGAGAGTGGTCCAACCCCGGAGACATTATCGTGATAGCTGTTTCTTCCTAATAACCTATTCTTCCGTAGTAATAACGTATCAGAGCCCGATGTTATAAAGATGGTATAACTTTGTGGTTCAACTCCGGAAGCACCACTGCCACACCTATTTCAACCTAATGACAGTAGTGTTAAGCGCTGCTGTGCGTATCTATAGCTAACCACAGGTAAGACTCTCATTTTATCGGGGGTTGACTATAGATGTCTATGGGCGACGCTGTCCACTTACCATCAGGGGGACTGCATGCGGGGCTGCTACTTCCATATTATAAAAAAAAACTGTTAATTAGGACTCCTGTTCCATGTTAATTCAAACAAAAAGTCTATGAAACGTAACCATGTCCAACGCTTGCAACTACACGAATCCTTATTCAAACTAGACGCAAAGCAAAGTGTGAAAATTACGGGCAGTAAACAATACAAATAGCTGCATTACCGCTCCGTCAGTAGCGCTTGTGAATAAAACGCTCGTGAATAAAGTTGAATACACGAGTCGTGGACTTATTCACACTATTTCTCTAACTCAACGTGTGAAGTAAGGAATGGGGTAACTAAAGTATTTATATTGTACTAGCTTTTACCTGCGGCTTCGCTCGCGTTTTCTAATGTTTTGTCAAACAATCAAGTGTTAGCCACAATAATCGAAAAAAGTGTGTGTCAGCTCCGACGCACGACTGGAGTTTACTCCTTAAGTACGATTTAACAGGCACAATAAAATTAAATATAAATAAGTTTCAATTGTTGTAAACAGCGCCATCTATGCGACGGATGAAAATACTTGAAGTAAGTTTCAATTGTTGTAAACAGCACCAACTTTGTGACGGTTAAGAAAACTTGAAGTAATATTCAATTGTTGTAAACAGCGCCATCTATGCGACAGATGATAAAGGGAAAGGTGCGCACAATGGGTTGGCATGGGCATGGGCACCAAAAACGTAACGAGGTCATTCGAGCACTAGATTTTACTCCTTATATTCTTCTCATACCGGGCGCCTTATATGAAAATCGATTCTTAAGGAGTAAACTCCAAATGTTTTTATTAACTTTTGGCAATTTTTCTTTAATAAAAAGTTCCTATGTGTTTTCTAATACCTCTAAGAATATGTGTACAAAGTTTCATGATGATCAATTGAGTAGTTTTGTCGTGAAAGCGTTACGAACAAACTTACATTCACATTTATAATATTAGTAGATTATATACGTGAAAGATACAAATTGAGTAGATTATGTATGAAGGTAGATGATGCTATATTTTTTGTTGCACTTAGATAAGTTTGCAAGAGGTACCATCGCCACATTCATTTCTAGAGTGAAGTAGTTCTTGCGTTTTGGTTGTAGGGTGTGGATGTCGACTGACTATTATATTAAAAAAAAAACAATGAAACAATGAAAAAAATTATCACATTCTTTTATTTTCAGGCGAAAAGTTTGAAACATAATATAATTATCTTAAGCAGGCGGAGACACTATTAAATGCGTTTTTACTTAACTTAGTCTTGTTCAAGTGCTACAACGCTATTATATTATTTTTGGTTCTACTTTAACACCACCATCTTGTTCGTTTATCATAACATCACTGAAAAACATTTCAGTATTCTAATTTGAAGGATTTGGTATGAAATCATGAAATCTCTCATGAGTATCGACTCTCACAAGACTTTCAACTAAGTATTACGTTAGCAAATCGTATATAGCCGATCAATACGACTCCTATCCTCTCTAGAATACCGTGGACAGCATCTGTCGTTTATCATATATCACGATTGTACTGTCCATTGTACACTTGTCCACTGTTAGAATGTAAAAGTCCTATAATACTAACCTAGGTTAGTATTATAAGACTTACATATGTCGACGTCGGGCTCCACTGGCGTGAGCGGCTCGGCCCACAGCACAACCTGGTTTTTACGAGGATATGCGACCACACATACCGTCGTCATTCCCGGGATCGTCTTGCTGGACTGTTAGAGCTCCTACTCTAGCCGCCGCAACCCTGGAAGCCCCTTTTATTCGCCTCTTACGACAGGCAGGGGATACCGTAGCCCTATTCTGATCCCGGAACTACAGGGATGTAGTATTGTACAACCTAAGGTAGTGTTTCATCGTAGTCAGCCTATAATTCTAGAATGCGTTATTTATATACAATAACCAAATTAAATATCTTCTGTTTGCGAAGTGTTAAACCCCTATCGCGTTTCGCGGAACTCCAATGCGGTGGATTTCAGTTTCGCTAAAAATAAAACTAAACTAAAACCTATATTGAAGACGTTTCAGAGGTCTCATATTTTCGGATTGGCCTATACCAGCCGTTTACGACACGAGAAAACTTTTATATTGCTTGCTCGACAACTTGTGAGTTTGCTGGTAATATTTGGAAACGGTCTATCCCTAGCGAGTAAAGAGTGGCGATAGATCAAAATAAATGCCTGTGGCGTCTTCGCGCAACGTATCAAGAGATGGTGCTAGTGTATTCTGAATTACGCTATCGCAGTTTTAACGATATCTTGCGGATCTACAAACTGCGAACAGATATTATTGGAGTACGGCTGCTTCTCAGGATTACCTAGATGTCGCTTTGCCAAAGTTTCTCGCAAAACATTGCATTGGAGCTGAAAATAGCGTAGCTTGTACTCCAGGAACTGATATCCATGTCGGATTCTGTGAAAACAATTTCAGTTACGTCACATTTCAAGTAACGTTTGATAATATTTCTAGGGTTTAATATCGTACAGGAACTAAACTACTAATAAGCGAATTCTTGTACCCTGATTTGTATTCAATTATTGGTTCTAGAATCTATTTTATTTTCCTTGCTTATTATTTATTCGTTGGCGATCGTACGAGATCTCTAAAAGTGGAACTTTCTGAAAAATTTCAGACGAATCTCGTTTAAGTTGTTGTATTAAATTGTAAACTGCCGCCACTGTGATTACGACAAAACTTTCGAAAAGTCCATTTTCAACTGTAAATGGGCGAGCTATGAGAAGCATAAGGATATTATTTTTTGAAATTGAAAAATGTATAAAAGTTTTGTTCTTTAGTTTTTTTTGGTGATCTTTAATTAACGCCTAATATTTATTGAACGTCCTAGAAGTCTTTCATAGACGTGTTGTTCCCGTAAGGACACGAGAAATAAATTGGAATGGCTCGTGTCATGGTTGTGCTCGTATTTTTAAATATAAAAGCATTAAAAGAGTGCATGATGATAAATGGCTACAGCGGCCCATGGACATCTGTAATCAACCCCAGGTAAGATAGTCGTATCAGTTACTGCCCAAAGGTAGCAACAAATAAGGCCAGGACTAGGTTAGGAGGCCTCAGTAAAAGTACGTTTCCTTTCAGATCAGAACACAGCAGCGCTAAACATTGCTATTATTAGGATATTTATGCAGAGATAAATGTGGCGGTGTTGTCTCTAAAGTTGAATCATTAACGGTCCTTTCACATTTGTGCATTTTTAAAATAAATTATAAGTCATTATAGAGAAGTAAAGGTTGTAGATTTTCTCTTAATATAACTTTCAGATGAAGGTAAATTATTAGGTTAAAATAAATCAAACTATCTCTTTGAAGGTTTTTTTTCAAACTCATTGAAAGTCTATATTTTATCGCTGCATTACAAGACATGTTTTTCATGAAAAACGAGCGTCAAAGGAATTCTATGATACATATTTTATTATAAAGTGTACCTTATGCACAAATAAACAATCCAACTGATTGAGCAAATAAAGCTGCAACCCTACGTACTAGAATTTACCATTCAATGATAATTTATCTCGCATATTTCTCAAAGTTTATTTAATGGTCTGTTTAAATTCTTCTTTTGCCCGATTCCGTCAAAAGGATGGTAATGTTTTTTGAGTGTATGTATGTCTTGTATGTATGTCAATCGCTTGGGCATGCGCTACAGGTTAAATGACTTGACACCCCATTATAGAAAATCTTGTAATATTTTACAACTTCTATTTTAATATATTTTGTTTGTAGCTCTTATTTTTTCTGTTTAAAAAGGGTTTTTTATTTTTGAAATGATTCAATTGAATGATTTATCTATCCGTCGCGTATATATTTCTATATATTGTATATAGACGTCTTAATTTCTACTTACTTATATTTCGTTGTTTTTTGTGTCTACTGAAACCGTTAGTTTTTATTCCTACCCCAATTAGTACTAACGTACCACCGTATCTCCGGCGGTGCTCCGATACCGAGACGTCTAATACATAACTTTTATTGCTTCCGCAATACGTTATTGCCAATTTATCACTGGTTCGAATTTATTGCACTTACACCGGAAGATTGCAAGCTGATTGAAATAGTAAATTAAGCGGTTTACGTTAACTGATGTCAGTTAGTAAATTAAACGGCGATTACGAATTGCTATCGAGGTAGATAACGATCTTAACTGTCTATATCGTAATTAAACAGTAGGTTTGGTTTTTACTTAATTAATTTTACTAAATAATCGTACTGGTTTTTAATTAATTAATCGTACTAAATTTAATTGTAATTAATATTCCAGCGGATATTTACCTCCTTGAGAATCTGCGTGGTGAAAAACGACACGAGGATTTCGTTCTCAAAAATACTTATCCCTATATCTATCCCGCTGACATAGCCATAGTGTACAACAGACTAGGAGGGTAAAAAGTCCCACGTAGTGTAAACCTGTGTCGCCCTCTACTACAATATTGTACTCTCAATACTTTACAAGTAATGTTAGTATCTAATGTTACGATTTTGTGGGCTTAGTTTGAATAACATGAAAATAATGTGCATGATGCTGATGACGTCACAAAGACAAATCAAAAAACATATGAAAAATATAAGCTTCGCAAAGAAGTCCTTCATGCCGTTTTATTTTAATTTTGATTAAATGTTCTTCGCGCACATATGAGTGGTAAACAACTTTAAAGTTTCACATCCAAAATTTTCAGATAAAAAACGATATCCGCCATGACGCAAGTATTAATTTTGATTACATCCAATGCTCCTCATGCAATTGTGATTGGATAACGTATGCACGAAGCTAGTATAACGAAACATAGACATAGATTATCCATGCATAAATAAACCGCAGTCATTGCCAGCACATTACCCTGTCTGAGGCAAGTGACGCAACGCGCCCAGGGGAAATAACGTTTACGTCAGAAAATTGAATTGTACAAGCAACTCTGCTATTATCAGGATATTCTTTTGTTTAAGCCTTCATCTTACTTTTTATGTTATCGTTAGTACTAGCACTACTCATTACCCTGTCTCTGATGTTGTATGGCACCCAGGATGATGACTGTATCAGATACTTTAATTGAACAAACGATAGATTTTTTAGGTATCATTTTTTATAACTTTGATGTAGTGAACAAGCATACAGTACCTGATACAGTTGTTGGCCGCTACCTCCTACGAAGTCCTGTAACTCTATAGAGAACAGAGATTCTAGAGGACAGAAGTTGATCACCGATGTGTTGCCGTTCTGGAGGACGAAGGTGGTCGAAACATAATAAGCAAGTTAGTAATAAGTAACTAATAATTTCATAAGTCACCTGGCATTTATACCAGCCACTGAATATATTATATATCTGCGTAGCGTAGAACTGTTACGTGCGTAATGAATTTCATAATGAACCATCTTGTCTACGACATAAATAAGTCAAGCTGTTATTTAACAAGCGTACATAAAACAGAATGTTATGACTAAGCTCAAATATAAATGTATCGTTTCGCTTTGTGCTATTTATTTTATTTCTGACCAAATATAAATAATATACGCTTGGAATTTATTGTAGAACTTGATTCAGAATAGAATTGTCAATCCCAATCCGTATTTTAAATAACGGATCGGTGCGTATCCCCTAACAATGGCAAATACAAATATTTGAAACTTGTTAGTCTCGGAAAAATAGTAGCAAAAATTCAACGCTGCAAAAGACTTTCTCGTTGAGAATTTTTATAAGGGATATGTCTGTGCCATAAAATCGTCTTATCATTTTATTTAAATCTTATTGGATATGTAAAAACCTGAAAAAATTTAGTCCCTTTGAACTGTTTAAACCAATACCAAATTGCCTATTTGCACAATTCATGCTGATTTGTTCTGTCAACAATTCTAATAACGTTTATTGGAAAATAAGATAACGTAAATTGGAAAACAATATTTTAAAAATTATGTTTTAGATAGAACTTAATTATTACTGGTTTACGGTGAAAATGAATATTGTGAAGGAACCTACACACTTGAGAGTTTTCTGAAAACGTTGTCAGAGGTGAAGTCTCCCTATTCGCACCTAGCCAGCGTGGTGAACTTTGTGTTTTTTTCTTCGTAGAAAATACCCGTGACCAATAGTGTAATAATAATAATAGATTGGCGGAGAAGTGGACAATTATTATACAAAGAAACCTTAACCTCATTCTAAATAAATTATTCATAAATTCTAGTGTTCTTTTTTTGATTTTATTTTCTGTACCTTTTATTATTTTACGCCCTGATTTTACTCTTCGGACGCAATCATTTCCGGCAATCCCACTTAATGCCTTAATTTACCTTTATATCATAACATTACATACGTCGCAACAAAGCGTTAACCCGCTTTTTCATAATGGATCAGTTTGTGTCGTTTAGCAACGAGGACATTTCTGTGAGCTAGTTAATATTAGGCAATGTCACGGAAATTAACATAAAAGATTTCCGTTGGACAAGTATTTTTTTAAATTCATATTCTTAATTATTTTATTTATATTAATCTCTATCTCTAGGGGACTAATGGTTAGGCTATTTGACCACGAATGCTAAATACGGATTGGAGATTTCACATTATTGTCATTGGGTTTTTTTTTCAATCTCAATATTTCTTACGGTATTTCTCGTTATTGTTCTTGCAAGTGATAAATAATTTCTAATTCGCATCCTCGCAACCTCTTAATACAATCATCACTCTATTTAATTCCATTAGGGGTGTTATATAAAATGTTTTTATTAATGGGTTTTATTTAGTGTATGTGTACTTATTGACCTTAAACTAAAGCTAGAACTTTAGTTGTTTTGACTGTGCCATTATTAGTCAGAAGTGCCCTTTCCTTTCGCCTTTATACGATTGCATTTCATGAATTTTGGAAAAGTCTTTTTTCTATGCAAGGCCCACAGATATATAGATAAAGATCACATCTTTAAAAATATTTTTACTTGAAAAAATTTAATTCTAGAAAATGGCTTAAATTTATACTCACAAAATATACATGTGACAGATTGGTTTAGTCAAGCTTAATTAACTTTAACTTAATACCGGTTCTGCCGGGATAGAGGCATCCCTACTTTATTCTAAGTCCCTAAAAATATTGTCAAAATTTTAATCCGACCCACATAAAACGCCGGGGGTGTCTCCCGGTATTATAACGAGATCCACTGCTCATGTTCCAATAAAGGTAGCGTTTAATTAAACTTATAAACTTGTAACACGTGCGACATTTGAGCTATCAAATTTTATGCGCACTCGACCTTAGGGCTTTGCTGTCGTTTGGACGTCGTTTAGATTTTAGAATGTTAGCACCTAGCTTAACATTGGTTGTTTAGGCTCGGTGCCACATTGTTTCGATAAAGATTTCGAAATTACTTTTTATATATATTAAAATAGAAAATAATGTTACAACTGTATTCGATGTACGCGTATCTATACTAAGACAAAGTACTTAGAACATATTTTTAATATATATAAATCATAAATCATTTATTAATTTGTCAGTGAGGTTAACAAAGGTTTTCACAATTACAGAAAGGCGCTTACTGTGCCAAATATTGGCGTACAAATATTTTTCATGAAATTTAATTGACTTATTTCGATAGTTCCCATTATTAAAATTATACAATCCTAAATATTCGAAGTCAATGTTTATATTAATTAAAATTTGACATTAAATAAATTAGAATTAATAGATTATTATAACACAATTAGAGGATGTCAAATTTATAATTTGTAATACATTAGAAAATAATGAAACTACTTTAGAAGTCTATGGTCATAAATGGAAACTTAGTCAATTTTCTTACATACTAAATATCTAAGTATATAACAATGGCACTATAAGTTATTATATATAATTCTATCTAAAGTGTCCAAGTCTGTCTTACAAGGTAGGACGAGTATGGTATGACCGGGGAGGTAAAACCGCCACACCTATTTCTAGCATGAAGCTGTTCTTGCGTTTCGATGAAAAAGTGTGGTTGCCGGCTCACTTTCATACAAGGCAATCATCTTTGTTCTCGGGAATAGCAACTGCATGCTTTTTTGCTACATCTAAATTATAAAAGAAAAATAGCCTTTTTTCAATCCACTGCTTTAGATGGTTCTTTTCTATGTAATGAGAGTCTTTGCCAATGAATGTATTTGCCACCGCATCTGGTATGCGTGTTGATGATCGCAGTCGGTGGTGATGATAGGCGGTAAGAGACTACTACCTCTCTCGAGGTTTGGTTCTTACGATATCTACGGAAAGAGAAGGAGTGGTGCCATTCAAGACCAACACCACACGGAACAACAGGGGTTCTTGGATTCGATGTGGCACTGCCACTGTTGTGGAATACGATGATATATGAATACTGTATATATTTTATTAGATTTACGTAATAAGATGTATCTTATTCTAATTGAAAGACTACGTGCCACCAGTGTAGAACCAGCGTAGTTTGACCGGGGAGGTACCATTGCCACAACTATTTCTAGCATAAAGTACTTGCGTTTCGATGGAAGGGTGTGGTGGCCGGTTTATTTGTATTTGAGGTGATCATCTTAGCCCTCGGGAGTAGCAACGCATCTATGATCGACTTCAGGTAGAACAAGTGTTCTATATAAAATTGTTTACAGATGTTCATGGGCGGCAGTGACCACTTACCATCAGATGGACTGCATGCTCGTTTGCTACTTCGGTCTGATAAAAAAATACGTGCTAAAATCATGTTTTAAACAGGTTTTGTACAGGAGTTCATAATAAAGACGTGTACTAAGGGGCGAGTAAGATGAACACTAAACTGTGTAACATGAACTGAATGTACCTGATATGAATGTACCTGTAATATCCTCTTTATTCACAACCAAAAAACTGTCTTAGATTAATGTTCAAGGTTTTTAAATTTTATATACACATATTAAAAGATCTTTTTATATAGCTTTCTTATATTATTTCTATACTATAGTTTTTATATTCTTGGTATATGTTTCAAAACTTTCAAGACTTTAAAGAAGATCGTTTGAAATATATTGAAATTCAAATTGAATTGGATGTCGGAAGTGGTACATACAGTACAAGCTTTTTGAAGCTTTTTGTAAAATTAAGTGCTGTCCAACAAAATCTTTGTTTGTTATGATAATTTAACCAAAGTGTTTTTTTTTTGCTTCTAGCGAAGGATTACTTTAATCAAAAGCATGTTTTTGATTTATTGAACCTTCGTTAGGTAGGTATTTTCTTCTAAGAAAAACATCATAGCATTGGTATTCCATATAATAATAATATGAGAATATTTTCACGTCTCATATTATTTTCATTGTAAAAACGTGTCACATCAAATTAACAAATATTTAACAGTACCCAGAAAAGTGATAATACTTAAATAAATACACAATCTTAGCGAACTCTTTCGCTTAAATTTCATCAAAATATACTTTGAAAGTCGTCAATTTATAAAGATATTATTCTGCTGTCGCAATCTTGAGTGATTACTTTATTAACGCTTTTGTGTTACTGTCGATAAAATGCAAGAAGGCAACAGCTATGTAATTACTTACACTCTGGCGTAAGTTACAAGATACTGCGAAGTCATTGCATATTTTTAAAATAATAAACCAACTTAAATTAGTGTCCTTTAGGCAGTAGAACCGGTTTAGTTCGACCGGGGAGGAACCACTCTTGTACCTATTTCTAGCGTGGTAGTTTTTGCGTTTCCGTGGAAGAGTGTGGTTGCCGGCTCACTTGTACATATATGAAGCGACCATCTTAGTTTTCAGGAGTAGCAACACATCTGTTGTCGACTTTAGATAGAACTTCTGTCCATGGGCGGCATTGGTTACTCACCATCAGGTGGACTGTATCCATCCATCCATCGCAATTAATTGATTTCAATATCATTAAAACGTGCATTTTGATTTGATACAGTGCTACAACTCAAATATTATCGACGAATCTATATAATTTGGTAAGCAATCTTGCATGTCACCGAATACGAGAATATAAAGGTAAAAGCAAATTTCTGATATTCCTGTTCTATCGACTTGTAATGAAGAATACAAGTATGATATTTTATGCTTTTATTTTTAACGTTATGCGTCCTTACTTTTTAAGGTTATAGGTTGAGATGATTCAAACGTGTATTTGAAGTTGCACCATGGGCATGACCGGCAGACATGAACTGCAGAAATAATATTCTTTTGTTGGCTGCTCATTGTCTATATAAGGCATTGTCTATATAACGTTTTATGTGTAATAATATTTTGTGTGTTATATAATTTTGTAAGTCACAGCACGGATCTACCACGTGCGATGTCTGTGTATGTAAATAAAGCATAATGCGTTTACTCTGTACTTATTTGGGATTATAAAATTACTAGCTGAACCCGCGGTTTCACCCGCGTTTAAAAGAAATGTAACGTGACATATATTAACCGAAATTTTATACCTTTAAAAATCTCTATTTTATTCTTCTACCGGTACCGCCGCCGTACCTCTTGCCGGTACCGCCGCAAATGCTACGTCTCGCAATTTTTAAATCTGTAATATCTTCGAAAATATTCATTTAAATCATATGCTGTAAAGGGCCATATAGATTTATATTAAATCATCAATATATATAACGTATTTAATTGAAAAAGGATTATTTTATTAGTACTGTACTGTATTGGTTAAAATCGCTTCGAAAATTAGCCATTATTTGTCGTAAAAAGTATATGAAAAAAAATGTTATTGTGGGATATCCATAATAGATAGACATATACCATCGCGGAGTTTTCTGTAGACTTTTCAATGTGTACAATACTTAGTACATTATTTTGATAAATCTCGTAGGGTTCAGTCTGCGTTTGCAATGTAAGCGGAAAAAATGTAATGATTACATTAGTACATCACATTAGAAACCTTAAAAATAACAGTATTTCTCCACTATTTAATGGATGTTATTATACATATAAACCTTTCCCTTCAATCAGCCTA
>MOOZ01000035.1:405058-415450 GCA_002930495.1 Cecropterus lyciades | reverse complement strand
TACCTAGGGTTGATTACAGATGTCCATGGGCGGCAGTAGCCACTTACCATCAGGTGGGCTGCATGCTCGTTTGCTACTTTCATACTATAAAAAAAATATATATATGATCAGAACTAAAGCCTTAAGCATAGGTTTTACCACTCGACATGTACATATATACAAACCGAATTCATCCAATATAAGTCTGTATAATGGACTTAAGCAGGACTGCGGGCTGCCTAGCTAAGGAATACGAATAAAAAGTGGGAACTTTGTAATGGCGTCTGAAACTGGAGTGTAGCCAGATAGAAAAATCGGTCGATTGGGAACTGACATCATGTAGTAGTGGTTCCGTAGTAACATAATATCATAAAATGTCAGCATATGTATCACAGTTGCTATTGATACATACATTTTGTTATATGTAACATTAGCTTGTGTTCTTTATTGTTTATAAGTAGTTCAACAGGAATATCTTTTATTTTTTATTTTACTTTTATGTTTTGTGATAGACAAAATCGCAAGGTAAACATAATCCATGTAGTTGGGATCATAGAAACCAAAAAAAAAACAAAGAGTAAATAAAATATTATGTCGAAAAATTAAAAAAATAATGTTATATGTCGGAACTAGAAAGGTGGCCGAAGCCGGAAAGGGGCCAGAGGGCCGGACATCAGAATTAATAACTAAGGGAATATCTTAATGTGTCGGAGCACGAGGCCAAAGCCGGACGGCCTGTTGAAAGAGACAGAGGTCCGCGCACCGAGACGCATCCAAATCAAATTCGTAATGAACTTTTTTTTTTCGAATTGTGTAGTTGCTGTTGGCCCTCCTGGCCTTGACAGCTTCACCGGATTTTTTGTGGCGAGCCTAAAGCTCAGCCGGGACAAGAAGACTGAACTGGAAGGGGGGGATGGCTTTGGTCGCCGTTGCCGGGTTCCTCGACCATCCTCCTTCGCTAGAGGGAGGGACAGTTGCGGACCCAGCTAATGCCGGATTCCTGGCCTTCCGCTTCTGGTTAAGTGGGGATTGCGGCTGACCCAAGGGCACCTCCTGTGAGGTACGGACCTCGGCTTAGGTCAGTTGCGCTAAAGTGGGGCACTGGCGATGCACGACCGATCACGCGGGGATACCTTGTAATCCTGTCCTTGAGGGCTCACACCCTTTTTATAGCAGGTAAGTGGGGCGATCATTAAATATCGTCCGACATGTGGGTACTTGTGACGTTATTTTTTTTTAATGGTTAGACAGCTGTTGCCGACATATACATGTTACATGCTTATCAATTGCATCTGCGTGACAGATCTATACGTCTGTACTAGTGTGACTTGATCAAAAATATACATAGTAAAGTTGTCAATTTAGTGTATTAACACACTGTCCGACAAAATGAATTAAGTCAGTCACAAATACATTTTCTACGTGTCACATCCTTTGTGACAATTTAATGCGAATAACTTCATGTATATTCTTAAGTACATAACTGTTACTACGAACTTATACAGATTCTACATGCAGGGAGACCTAATTTTAAACAAATATCTTAATGATTGTGCAGTTTTAATATCTTGTGTTTGGCTATATACATCTCTGTAAATAACTTACAATTATTCATTATTCATTAGTCGTAAATAACGACATCCACGGAGACATTGTTACGTCTTAATACTTAAACTTCGTATTATGAAATCGAGTTACATATTTTTCAAGCAACGATATATTTGACAAAACATCATAATATATGTATAAATATAAATTGAAATCATTACAGTGATTTATCTATACTAATATTATAAAGCTGAAAAGTTTGTTTGTTTGAACGCTCTAATCTCAGGAACTACTGGTCCGATTTGAAAAATTTTTTTCGGTGTTTGATAGGAATCGAGGAAGGCTATAGGCTATATATCCTCACGCTAAGATCAACAGGAGCGGAGCACCAATGAAGAATGTTTCAAAATTGTTTTTTTTTTCTAATGAGAGCTTCAGCTGCATGCGCTGCATAAACGGTTAAAGTTTCGTAAAAAAATATGTATGACATAATTGATCCCCTTTAAAATAGAGATTATTAAAGGTATAAAATTTCGGTTAATGTATGTCACGTTACATTTATTTTAAACGCGGGTGAAACCGCAGGATCAGCTAGTTATCTATATAAATGTCAAACAAATCTGGATAGAGTTGGGGCATCTTACACTTAAGGAACCCCAAAAGCTAAAACGTCGACAGATAATACTATCAAGGGCCCCAAGATGGTCTGAAGTGCACTTTAGAATCGAAGATTGCGGCTTTCATCTTCAGTTTTTATTGAATTTAATGGTGTATTTATAAAGATTTTGTTTAATATGTCTTAATACGTCGATTTAATGATCGATAAAGATTTTTTTCTAGAGATCGAAGTAGTAAACGAGCTTGCAGTCCACCTGATGGTAAATGGTCACTACGATCTACGAGATTGATCATAGATACGTTCCCACTCTAGAAGATTAATATGGTTGTCTCATGAGAGTGAGCCAGCGTACACCAATCCATCGAAACTGCTGCAAAAGTGTAAAGCTTCTGCATGTTTGAAATAGGTCATCATACCGGTCTGCCACGCAGAAGGTCCGGGGTTTTATCCCCGACCAGACAGAAATCTGAATGAAGAGTTTAGATTTCTGTCCTGGGTCTAGGTTTTTGTGTAATCGTCTTTGTGTATCCATGGCACCCACGACACAGGAGAAAATCCTAGTGTGGGGCTATGAGTGTAGAAAGCGTTTTTTTTAATGTACATAATACTGGCATAGTAGCTTTATTCAGCTGATATTAAGTGACCCATGCTACTCATGGACATCTGTAATCTACACCAGATCAGACCAAAGTCTGATCTGAAGTTAGCCCTAGATGCATTGTTACCTTTGACGACTAAGTTAGAACGTCTCGGATAAGTATATATCTACATCCTTCAGACCAGTATTCAGAAGCGCTTAACACTGCTATGATAAGACAGAAAGAAGTGCATAAAGAGTTCTGCCTCTTCTCTTCTGCCCAAATCTAATCATACTAGTTCGGAGTTAAACTTTTTTTGCAACCAGAACCACTATCGCGCGATCAAGGTTCTTCACAACCGGGAGATCTCACTATTATCAACAATTCTTATCCCAGCAGCAAGAGATGTATAACGACAGGTAACCATGTTACTTTCCTATTGTATTACAACAAATTACCTCCACCGTCAACATGTTGAACCCGACGCCAATTTTCGCTGTGAAAATAAACACGTCACGATGCAGCTTAATGGGAAACAAGTCAATTAATCTCGTTCGGACATGTCGCGGGTACTGAGTGCCGGTATCCTATTACTCAATTGAACGGTATTGACATGGTAAACTGGTACTATACAAGTTAATCATACTATGTACAATGTATATACTATTATCAGTGATAAATAAGAATGAATAATGGTTTAGAGTACGTATAGCGTGATGGAAGCTCTGAGGTGGTTATGCTTCTCATAGATATCAGTAACCAAGTCAATATAGAACAAGAGCTCTATCTGAAGATCTATCTGAAGTTCTACCGAAGACTACGTTATGAACGACACATGCATGAGATTCTTCCTAACCTAAACCCTTCAAATCAGAAAACAGTAGTGCTCAACACTGCTATTATTAAACAGAAAAAAGTGTGGCGATGGTGCCGCCGGGGCAAACCACAAAGGTATCAAGAGTTCTGATTTGGAGGTGGTAGAGCTCATTGTGGTTCGATTCCGGAAGCACCACCGCCACACCTATTTCTGCCTAATAACAGCAGTGTTATGTACTGTTGTGTTCTGATCTGAAGGGTTGTGGTAAGGCAGACATATTTTTCCGAGGCATTTTATCTTAGTCTTCAGGGGAAGCAACGCATCTATGGCTAACCTTAAGTGTGCGATGATAGATGATATCCATGGGCGGTAGTAGTCACTTTCATACTTTACTACTATAAACTTTGCTATAAAAAAATCACCTTCTGGAAAGTGCCTCTGGAATCAAATCAAGAACCTTTATCAAATTAAATCAAGGCGTTAATGTTTTTAAACGAAAGGGTAAACGTACAATGTTACTTAGAATGTATGGGTAAAAACGATAACTATGAAGGTTTTGATAAAACTCGTACTAAGGGAACAGTACTCCATTCAACAGTTACCGTTTTTCAGACTTGAACTTTGAACTTCATGCTCGTTCATTAAATATAATATACGAAGTAAACAGTCACATCTGGTGTAATAAATTGTATGAATAACGGCGTCTCTTGCCGAAAACGTTTTGTAAATTCAAGGTGTTTACTTAAAAGTTCACACCCCGATCTAATTAAGTGTATGAAATACTGAAGTGATACAATGTTGAGATTATGCGTCCCCAATGTTGGCGCACGATACAGTAAAGATATTTTGTGTAATAATAATGTATTTTAATTTAAGTTAGGCACGCGATTGTATTTTTTATTTCTAGGGTTCTGTTCTGTGCTAAGGAAACCAAGCCGACATCGTTTTTGTCTCGTATTGTTAGGTTCCCGATATTTTGAATAATATATATCAGGTTAATTCGCTGAATATTTTATATTTGTTAGGATGGAAATAATGTATCTGAAGGTAAAACTTTTAAGGGGTTTCCCAGGAACGGTGTCGGCAAGGCAGTTTAATTTAGATTTTTGTTTTGAGTATGTGTTATTATGCATTCGTCTGGTTTTCACGAAATCTGTGATATATGGGTTCTTCGTAGTAAGCCATTATTGTCCCACAGCCAGGCACAGGTCTCGTCTCAGTGAGAGAGGATTTAGGTTATAGACCACTGCGGTGTGTGTAGATCCACGAAGTATAGATCGATTTGACTTTCTTATACATAAAACTTAGGTGTGTAGGTATTTTCGTTTATCGTTTAAGTTAATTACATTGAAAGTCGTAGAGACATTTACAAATATTTTTCCTACATAAAAACATATGCACTCTTCACATTTACATCTACAGAATGATATACACAATGTATATCGCTTATGGTATATAACGTAGTAAATTAGCGATGATGCACAAACATGACACGACATGAGTGGACGTGTTCAGGGTTATTAGAGCTTGCTTGAAAATTAAGCTGTAACATAGAAACATGATGCGTTTACCATATTGTAATTGCTACGAAATAATTATTAAACAGCAATACTCATTTTAAATTCTGTTACTTGTATAAGTCGTCGTTGTCAACCCATTATTGTCTAACTGCTAGACACAGGTCTCCTCTCAAGATTAGAGGAGTTTAGGCCAAAGTCCACCGCGCTGACCAAGTGCGGATTGGTAGACTTTACACATATTTGAAAACATTTTTTCTAGAAAGTCACAAGTGTTTAGGTTTCCTCATGATGTTTTCTTGTACCGAAAACCAGTAAAAATTCATAAAAAAATCGCACATAATAAAAAAATACTTGGGTGGGATTCGAACCTCGGGCCTTCGATCAAGATGCCAAGTATTCAGATGCCTAGTACCATTAGACTATCACTGCTTATATTCTACCCATAAATAACATAACATAAACATAAACGCTTTCTACACTCACAGCCACACAGTAGGATTTTCTCCTTTGTCGTGGGTGCCATGGACACACAAAGATGAATACACGAAAACCCAGACCCAGAACAGAAATCTAAACTCATCATTCAGATGTCTGTCTGGCCGGGGATCGAACTCGGGACCCACTGTGTGTCAGACAGGTATGGTGACCGCTCCGCCACGCGGGTCGTCAAATAAATGGATGAGATCCGCAGCAAGTTCCATGACGCTGATTTAATCAGGATTATTGGGATTATTCTATTGAACGTTTCCAAGTACCTTAAAGATTTTCGACACAATTAAACAATAGTATCTAATAATAAAAACGCATAACGCTGTTTTTATGTTCGTATGTGCACATATGGAGTTTTCTACGCGTGTATTTGCACCTAAGATATCATATATTTTATTCATAAAATTATGATCTCATAAAAAAATAAAAAGAAAAAATAAGGTAAGATATGAAAAATCATTCGGTAGCTTTTGATTTTATCTCATTTTACTATGGGATTTATGCAGAGAGCATTTAATTTATTCTTTTCCGAATTTTACTAAATGATGAAGTCTCAAAAGATAACGAATGAATTTAAAATTCTTCCATTTATTCAAAGGACAGTTTTTCCAAAAACAATGCCATTGATCGAGTTCGATTTGGGCCTTTATACATTATTCATTCAAAATTTACTCAATTCAAAATAAGGAAAACAACGGCCAGAAAGAAAATGTCGCTAATGAGAAAATAAATTGTTTTCGGCCGATGCAAATTCCCTTGTTTGCATTTCCGGAATCCGACAATCAACTGAAGGTTATTGACAGTTAGGCCACTTTTCCACGAATAACAGTGTAATAAAAAAGATCATTATTGCAATATTCATGATATTTAAATAATCTTACAAATAAAAAAACCTCTCAAGTTCTCTTTTTCGAAAATGAGTAGTTCCTTTAGTTACATCTTACAATTACATATTCAAGTAGAGCTAAACAGCAAAACACTTGAAGACGTGACATGGATAGTCTAAAACTGACAGAATTGCTTTAAAAATATTAATAACTAGCTTTTCCCGTGGTTCCGCTCGCTTATGCCAGGTACCACGGAAAAGTATCATATGTGTAAATCCAGGTTGTACACTATCTGTCTACCAAATTTTAAATCAGTAGTTTTTGTAGTAGTTGTTGTAAGAGTAGCAAACACACATATCCTTAAAAACGTCCGCATTCATAATATTGGTAAGATTATTTGAACTAATTATAACATTTATTATTGAATCTAGTTTCATCGCACATATTGCTCTCATGTTCGATTATACATTTACGTAGAGGTTTTTGATATTTTCCGAATAAGAAGACGTCCCACTTCACATTTCACGCTCAAGCATCAACATTTCCACGGCAGTATCAGTACGTTAATGTTACATATCGACATGCCTTAAAGCACATCCAAGGTCAGAATACCACCTTTGATTTTTTTGAAGTAATGGAAATTAATTTTGCAATTTTCAATGCGGTAGAATGAGTACGTTTCGAATGGGATGGTACCAGCGCTATTCTCATTTTAGCATAAAACTTTTCGTGTGTTTCGTTCGAACAGTGTGATTGCACAGTTACATTTTCATATAAGGCAATTCATCTTTGCCGTCAATAGGAGCAACGTATAGATAGAATTCCCTTTCTTTATGAATTTGCTTACAGATGCCAGTGGGCAGCAGAGACCACTTGCCATCAGATGTAAATTGCAATTTTTTTCGAGACTAGCCTATGCCCAGAGGGTCAGAAACAAGTCAATGATGACTATATCGTAGCAACCCACCCATACAACCCGCTTAACTGGTTCAGAGTAACGGCCTAAAAGATCTTAGTTTGATTTGCCTTAACTCTGGCTAAGACAGGCCATCAATCTTTCTCAATGCCGAACCTTTACAGCCGAACGGATAAGGGATGGCCTTGGATAAGTTAACTGTGTACCGTTTAGGGCTTAGCTACTATTGCCAAAGTAACGTGAAACGATACACTGATTTCAAATACTTGTGTTTCAAATCTGAAGGCGTGGTGCCTTCAGATTTATTTCTTACTAGTGCTCGTACTCGTGCTTCGCTACGTGACATAAAAACAGGCTTTATTTACTAAACCGTTGGAGGTACATGAAAAATGATAAGGACCTTTCGGATAGAAAATGAAATGCTATTTTTAGCGTGCTCTTTTTATTTTAAATGGTAATATGAAAGTCTGAAACCAAAGTGTGTAGTGACGTCGCTAAAATAGTTGTCATATTTAAATAGCTCAAAATTTCGAAATCAAAAGCAGTCTATAGACTGACCAGTTAAATAAGCTACATCCATGCAAATTTCATGTAAAATTGGATCAGTGGTTTTTGCGTGATTGAGTAACACGGGAACACAGACACACACCATCTCATTTTTGTATTTTATATTATTTTTTATAACGACAGAGTGAAGTACTGCTGTATTTTGATTTTATGGGGTGTTGAGATAGTCATACTTATTCAAGGCGTAACATAGTCGTCAAGGGTAGCAACGCATCTGAATCTAACCTCTGTGAATATTTTTTTTGATTTAGTTCGGTTCGAGGTAGGTCCTAGGTTCGTACAAACATGAAATATAATTATGTAATCTTTGTATGGAATTACCTTTCGGTGGAAAGAGTTGGATGCGATCGGAGTTGTATATAAGGCGACCACCTTAATTCAAGTGGCAAGCAAGTGGCAAGGCATCTATGATTGAATTATTAGCAGACAGATCCCCTGTTCTATGTGAATTTATTAACAGATACAGGGCGGCAATGACTCACATAGATTTCATATTCGCTTACAACTTCGTGTCAAAAGAAAACATATTTATATCTCTCTAGCAATGAGCATTTTGAAGCCCACTGCTAGACCTATGTCTAGGGACCTATTCCAAACAAAACCAACCAACCAAAAAAAACAAACAATCCCCATTAGGGAATTCATAGGAATTCCATAGGAATTCCATAATGGGGATTGTTTTTTTTTATACTATCGAAATAGCAAACGAGCCTGCAGCCCACCTGCTGGTAAGTGTCTACTGCCGCCCATGGACATCTGTAATCAACCACAGATAAGATCAGTCTCACCTAAGGTTAGCCACAGATGCGTTGCTACACCTGAGGACTAAGATGGAATGCCTCGAAAAAGTATGTCTCCCTTACCACACCCTTCAGACCAGAACATAGCAGCGCATAACACTGCTGTTATGCGATGCTGTGTTCTGTGGCAGAAATGCGTATGCAGGTGGAGCTTCCGGAGTCGAACCACCAAGAGTTCTACCACATAGTTGCCAATAGCCCGAAACTGGTCTTGCGTGTTTGTGAACCATCTCCCGGATTTTGTCCTTTAGTCGCCTCCTGTGACATCCACGGAGGAGAGAGGAGAAGGGTGGTGTCTTTCAAGATCACCACTCTGTACAATCTAACTAACATTATCTAGCCTAAAGTTTGTGCAATATTTGTGTACTTATCTTTGTTACTCTTTCACTTAAAAACCACTTATCTGATTTAACTGAAATTTGACATATAGTTTATGTCCTTTTTTTTAAAGTGGGTAATCCTCATGGATTTCCAGCCAAACAGGGGAGCAGCTGTGTTATGCCGGACTCTAACCGGCTAAACCCCCACTGTGTTTTCTCCTGGAACCGTACGGCGGAAACACGGGCACGCTTTCGCAGCTATCCGCGAACCCGCCGGTGCCTGACCGCTCCCACAACCCCTTCGCGTGGAGCATAGAGCTCCCCTCCAACAGCTAGGCGCGCCAGAAAACGCATAGGCGCGCCTTGCCTCCGCAGAGCGACGAACCAACCCCGAGGCCGCCACCGGGGCTGTGGACATGGGGAAGCCGACACCTGCAAAGCTTTCCACACCTTACATCGACTCCTTGGCTCCGCCGCAAACCACCAAACGGCCGCAGAGGATAGGGAGAACGGCAACGACACACCGCATCTCCTCTTAACTCATAATCGTAAATCGAAGCGGGCGGGGCCGCGTATGAAAGCTAGTCATTTTATAAAACCTTATTATAACCTAATAATGAATATTGCTATACTTAACAGTACTAACTATATCTACACTATTACCTTCCAGCAAAGTCTACGCTCTACAAGTATGTTCACAGAGCTAAGCAACTCAAATATGAAATCCTTGATAAACTTAATACACGCTCCGGTTCGCTATCGTCCGTTTACTCAAGAGATTGAGTCAATGGGCGACAATATTGACTTTGTCCTCTAGCTGTAATTGTATGGACAGAGGGGTCATATTCGTGTGTGTTACGATCTACGGACGCTTGGTGCATCTGTAGTCTAAGATCCGGCTGCGTGATTTGTTCGTTCATTTTACTATCACTGTTTTTAAATTAATATTACAAAAATGTACTACGGAGCTTATTTACACAATTATTGCGTATTAAAATTGTATTTGTGTAAATAAATATATAATTAATCAATTAAAAATTATAGTTTATACTAGCTGAGCCCCGCGGATATAGCCGCGTTTAAAAAATGCAACTTGACATATTTACATTGTTTCAGGGAAGACTGATAACAACTGACTGATATCAAAATAACAGCTTTTTACCAAACGCATACGGAAGTATATACGATACTGATAACAAAACATCAATTACTAAAATTTTTGTCTATCTGTCTGTTTGTTCCGGGTAATCTCTGAAACCGCTAGACCGATTTTGACGGGACTTTCACTGTTGTATAGCCGATGTCATAAGATGTAAAAGCTACTTTTATTTTAGAAAGTGTATTTATGGTTCCGCACAAAAAATTAAAACCTAAGAAACCGCGCGCTTTTTACTCGCACGCAGCCATCGTCA
>MOOZ01000035.1:384898-395666 GCA_002930495.1 Cecropterus lyciades | reverse complement strand
CCGCGTAGCCGCCCCGCTACCCCTACATCACATGGCGACCCTACCCTAACATCACATGGCGACCCTACCTCCAACATCACAGAGTACAAGTATATAAAGTTATCAAGTAAACTGCCTATTCAGCTACCTGAGGTGTTTGATTTCTCCACACTACGAATTCTATCTACCTTAACTAAGCCTCACCTTCTTGAACAGGTGTACCATTTTAACTAGATTGTTCCAATAGAATGTCTTGATCGATACCCGAATATCTACTTAAAACTATTATCGAACATCTATATGATCTATGATATACGATGATCTATACGAACGATTAGAATGTAAAGAATGAATAATTGATACACGAAATGAAGACTCGGCAACTGTCCGACGTAAGATGGGTCTTTGTCGCTTAGTATTCACGAGGATGCAAATGTATACGAGACCCTCTTGATTATACTAGTACTCCTTGATATGCATGACAGTTGAAGGCTGAAATATATTTCGGTCGATGTAATTGAATCGCAACCCTAAGTATCATGTATCTAACCTAAGTACATGTGACATTTACATTGTATTTATTTTCAATTTCAACTAAAATATAGTAATAAATTATGTACGACAATTCGTTCATATACTTAGTCATGGTTTTGGTTTCTCAAAATATTTACTTATTAGTCCTAACCTAATACCATTTCATTTTAGGAGTAAACAAGCGATAGGTTGATGACCATGATAAGATCTGTTTTCAGCTGCAATAAATAAAACTGTAAGAAGTTTCTGTGTGCTAAAAATAGTTACATTTGACTAAAAATACGTTGTCAGTGATCTTATTTACAAATCATTTTACTCCATGCTAATCACGTTCTCAGTGGCCGGTTAGTACGTAGTAACGAATACGACTCCTCTCATATGTACATAAGTACATGCATACAAACATGCTGACATAACCATCCATGGTTCCTATAGAACCAACGTACAATATTGAAATATCTAAAAATTGCAATACAAAGTAAAATTGTGTTGAATCAAAACCCTATATTGCGATACCATTTGCATAGTTCTGTAAAAAGTCGACTTATATGAATTTTCTATCACAATCGATTCCGAGTGCCGAAGTCTGTCGGAACGATGAAAAAGTTTGCGAAATAAAATTGATTGATTGCGATGAGTCCTTTGAATAAATGTAGTTGGTAAATGGACGCTGAATAAATTTGTCAAATTGCGGCGTGTAGCTCACATATCAACTCCATGTGTTGAAACGTCGATTCAGACCATTATTTTAACTTTCCTTTCATTAAGTTTGAATGTTGAAATTTTTTTGCATTTAAATGTCGGTTTTATTAAGAAAGGGTCCGTCAATTGTTTTTAAAGATTGATTTGTATCTACTGAAACTACTTTAATATATGTCAGATATTAAGTAAATAATTGTTAATTTAAAGGTGGTGAAACTTGTGGCTCATTTATGATTTTAGACTAATATTATCGCGGAATTGATACATTTTCATATGTTACAGATACTCACAATATGCGGTTTTGAATTTATTTTTGCCGATATTTCGACCCAGTTACATGGATCGTGGTCACGGCGAAACTGCGGTGGCGGATAGAAAGCGTTGACAAGCACTAATGGTAGATTAACCTATCTACACTATATCTCTATATCACAACACTAACTGTATCCTTACGCACCGAACATTGCATTATTTGTAATTTACATAAACTAACCACTGGATTCCACGTTTGTGCTTTCCACGTGTTTAAATTATAAAACCATCTTCTCTGTTAAAGTTCTTTGGATGCTTTTTGATCTTTATTGCTTCTCTTACTAAACGTGGAAAGTAATGACGCTTAGCGGAGATCACCTGAGGTTTATGTAATTCAATCCAGTGGTTAGAACCGGAATGAAGGATGTGTTCAGTTACCGCAGATTTCTTCGGGCCTCTCTTTTTGACTGCGCTGATGTGTTCCTTAATACGTTGTGAGATGGCTCGTTTTGTCTGTCCAATGAAACAGCTTCCACAGCTAGAGTCAACTTTATAAACCCCGGGACATTGGTAAGGTATGGAATCTTTTGGTGTTCAAATACGGAAAATAGGCGCAATATCTTTGAACTCTACTGGTGGTTACATGTTTTTTTTGGTTCGTCTCCGGAAGCACGACCGCCACACCTATTTATTTCTAATAACAGCAGTGTTATGCGCTGTTGTGTTCTGGTCTGAAGGGAGTTTTGCAATACGGGAAAAATACTTATGTGAGGCATTTCTACTTAGTTCTCTGGGGTAGTAATACATCTGTCGCTAAAATCACGTAAGATTCTGATGTTACCTGATGTTTGATTACAGATGTCCATGGGCGGAAATTGCTACTTACTTCTTTACGATTCAGCCCTGGCAACGCCACCGCCTTGCTTATTTCTGCCATTAAACGTGTTGGTGAATAGAAATTGTTAAAAAGTACTGTCTGAAACATACGAAGACAGGCCTCTCTTCATGATTGAGAGAGCCTGTAATGTACTCCATTCAGATAAGTGGCCAACCAATTTTAAATATTTTCAAACTGCTCTCAGCTTATTTGACAAATTTAAGCAAAACTTCATTTAAAACTGGAACTTTAAACTTAAAAAAGAAACTGCTTTTAAATTGGTTCATCCGTTTGAGAACGACAAGCCACATCCAGTTATACAGATTAACCTTAAAACTCTATGTACCGGGAGTTACTAATAATAAAAATAATATGTTCTGACCTTTACGCCTACGTATAGTTTTTATTTGGTTTTAATCATGTAGGCGGACAGAAAGTTAGGAGTATACTCTGTAAATATTAGTATTCCATACAGAAAAAGATCATCAATATTCTTTTTTATTTAAAGAGCAATCGTAATCAAATTGATGTTGGACAATGAGATGAAAGCGAAAACGAATTCTGAAAGTTCCTAAAATACAAATAAACCTTTTTGCCCGACTGCTTCAGAAGGAGGGCTATATTTTCGAGCATTTATGTACGTATGCCGATATATTTAGAACGCAAAATTGGCGATATAATTTTTGAATAATTGGTGCCTGCGCATTGAAAAAAAAGAAGCCGAAGGGATGATTTTTTTAATATGGCTATCAAATAACATTTAGTTAATATAATTTTAAAAATACATTAATTATAACACTCACGTTAATTTGTAAAAAGCGTGAAATGCACTAAGCTATTAAAGATAAACGAAAATACAGACATCTATCAAATTTTAATCTATCAAAATTTAATTAGTCTCAGCCTACAGCACCTTACCATATCTATACTAATATTATAAAGCTCATGGTCCGATTTGAAAAATTCCTTCGGTGTTAGAAAGCCCATTTATCGAGGAAGGCTATAGGCTATATATCATCACGCTAAGACCAGCATGAGCGGAGCACCAGTGAATAATGTTTCAAAATCGGAGTTTTTTTTTCTAATGAGAGCTTCCGCTGCATGCGCTGCGTAAACGAAGTTTCGTAAAAATTATGTATGACAGAATTGATCCCCTTTAAAAGTTCTAAAAAAAGTCAGCGACAGCATATGTCTATCTTTTCAGGTAAACTCACTGTACTCTTTTATATGCTAACCAAATTTCTTCCAAAATAATGCACTATTTGCGGAGTTGTTATTATAAATATAATATTTATTCTTATCCAGATAAATACATAAATGAGTTTTCTTTGTAGTAACTAATACGCGGGTGAAACCGTGGGGCGCAGCTAGTGTGTTATATTTTAGTTCTTTATTTTCAGTTTTTCATCAATACTTTCAGGTCGTCTGTTTTTTTCACAAGCATTTATAAGTTTCACAAGTCATTTAATTAAAGTAGGTATATTCCTTTTTCAAGTCTAAATTCAAAAATAGAGCAGTTAACGCAAGCAAAACATGGCAATTCTAGCATATACCGTGTTTAGTCTGAAATCAGTACTTCGAAACGGAATTGGTGATAATAAAACATATGAGATATTCTTTTGAGATTTCCCACTACAGACGATGAAACTACTACTGATGAAAGAGGATCCAATATAGCAATATGGCATTATCTTCGTATTGCTTTGTGCTACGATGCCAATATCATTTCACAATCGTGAAGGTACTGATAAAGTTATGTTTTTCGAGCATATGTATGAGTGTACGAATGTATATATGTTTTCCATATTTTTGGCACACGCTACAGCCTGAGCGGCTTGTCAGATTTTTAAACATGAGTTGTCGTTGAATTCGACTAAATGGTCAGATTTTGTTATTAGTAATAATTAATTTAACTGTAACATGTCTGTTCATGAAATCTACTATCAAAAACGGAGTAGTTAACGCAAGCAAAATATGCCCATTACAGCATAAACCGTTTTAAGTCTGAAATCAGAACTTCGACACGGCATTGGTGATAATAAAACATTGATATGAGATATTCTTTGAAGCTGCGAAATCACGTCCCCACTACAGTCGAGGCTGATGAAAGACGATCCAATATGTCATTATTTTTGTATTGCTTTGTGCTATGATGCCAATATCATTTGACAATCGTGTCGGTACTAATAAATTTATGAGAACATGATCAGCTTTTTTGCATAAAGCATACTGTTTAGGCGAGTTCGTCAGAAGGACGGTAATGTTGTTCGAGCGTACTTTTTTCTTTTTGAACTCTATAGTTGCTGCCTATTGGCCTTTATAGCTTCACCGGGTTTTTCGTGGCGAGCCTAAAGCTCAGCTGGGACAGAAGACTGGAAGGATGGGAAGGTTTTGATCCCTGTTGCCGGATCCTTTGACCTTCCGCCTTCGCTAGAGAGAGTTGCAGACCGAGCTAAAGTGAGAGACCGGGCCTTCCACTTCTTACAAGATAGGAATTATGGCTGACCCAAGGGCACCTTCTGTGACGTACGGACCTTAGATTAGGTCAGTTACGCTAATGTGGGGCACTGGCGATGCAGTAACGATCACGCGGGGATACCTTGTGATGCGTTATAATAGGGTCCTCGTCTTCGCCGGCGGGGACGGTGTGTGTTGCTGTTGAGTATGTTTGGGAGCTGGAGAGGGGGTTTTCTTTGCCGAAGGGCAATATCTACAGTGATCTTATCATCAGGGTAGTCCAGGCCATGTCTGGGGCGTCTGTAATCCTTGTCAGGAATGTAACTGGCTGCATTGACAACAAGCGGATTGGATGGTCTACAGGTGTATCAAAGTAGCTTTTGGAAAGCTGCTTCATGTATTGACCGATGGTGGGCAGTCCAAGTTCTTTGTGGAAGTTTAAATTGCGCACTTACCGGGGACAGCCCGTGGCCATGCGCAAGAATCGATTTTGAAGTTTTTGATATCTGTCAATGAGCTTTACGTGTGCAAAGACTAGACTGGTGTAAGTCATAATGGGCTTAACGCAAGCTTTGTTAAGGGTTACTTTATGACGAAGTGCCAAGTGCGAAGTGGTAGAGTCGCCCTTTTCATTTTCATTTCTGATAACACAAACGCGAACCAGAATACTGTCTTGAGAAATTGAAGGTGCAAACATGGACATCTGTAATCATCCCCAGATTAGATCAGAGACTGACCTGAGATTGACCACAGATGAGATGCTACTCCTGATTACTAGGTAGGAATCCCTGGGATTATGTCTCCCTTACAACACCCTTCAGACCAAAACTGTTATTAGGTGAAAATAAGTATGAAGTATGGCAGTGGTGCTTCCGGAGTCGAAACATAAATGGTTCTACCCCTAAATTCTGACGGGCCCACAGATAACAGAAGGTAAACTGGAAAATATGTCCTCGTATTATCTAGTACCTATCTGTCTGTAATCCTCATGAATATCAATACGTAGTAGTACAGTCCATTGCTACATACAGAGCTATTTCCATTTTCTTGAATACTGAGCGATATCCTTATCTAACATTTGACCGTACTTCAGCTGTCATTTCTCTTGTCTATATCATTCTTCAGAGTCCAAGAGACACTAAAAGTTACAAGTAGGTACTCGAAATTCAAATTAATCAAAAATTTTATTTTTTATTTTCCCAAAAGTAGAATTGGTATTGAAAAAGACTTGTACAAAGCAATTAAAAACAAAGCAAAGCCCATTTTAAATTGTATATCGGAATGTACGAGTATATTGTAATGTACGTTGCAATGTATTTTTTTTTTCTGATTGAAATAGTAAAAGAGCATGCCCCTCATGGGAAGTGATTGCCCATGGACATCTGTAAGTAACTTCATATAGAACAAGGTTTTATCTGAAGTTGATCACAGATGCGTTGCTACTCCTATGGACTGAGATGCTCGCCTCATATATAAGTGAGCCGGCAACCACACCCATCCGAAACGTAAGAACTGCTTTACACTAGAAATAGGCGTAGAGGTGGTACCTCCCCGGTCGAACTACATGTATATTGCAAATGTATGAATATTGCAATTGTATGTATGTTGCAATGTTGGGCAATAACGTAAACAACGACCGCTTTGAAGTGCATAACTTGATAAACTCTTAAAGGGTCCTGATCATTTAAACGTTTCCTGACCTGGAATAGAATGAAGTGTAGGTTCGATTCTTTGTAGGTCATGCGTTTGCGTGTGACCTATTGCTGGATAATAAATAACATTTGATTAAATTATAATGCATTTATTTAGATTTTCTATATTTGTTGGATGTATTTTACATGTAATAGTTACTTAATTTACCGTTATTACGTTTCCGACTTGGTTGTACTTCTCCATATAATAATTATTGTAAGGTGGTTTTCACGCGACTTTGGAGTATTTACATGGGTTATGGCGTTTTGTTTTTACATATGAATTAATGATCCGGTGCCAGATACAAAACTCATTTTAAGGGTTTTTTTTTTAAAGCCGCCAAATTTAATGGAAATCAATGAAGCTTAGACTTGGGCTTTGTGATTTGATAAAATAAAACATGTATTTCACTGTTTTTGAAAATCAACCCCTAAGAGGATTAAATAGCGGTTGACCGTTTTTACGGAAGTCCGCCAATTTTAATGCAAGCCTAATGAAAATTAGTATTTAGTTTTATGGTATAATGTAATTGAATATCTATCCCAGAGTTTTATGAAAATCAACCTTTAAGGGGTTGAAAGTTTCTTAGCCAATTTTGATGAAAGCAGTATGATACTTAGTATTTGGCTTCATTGTTTGATAATAAAACTTCAATATCATCGTTTTCGAAAATAAGGGATGAAAGATTGTATGAATGTTCGCCAATATAGATGCAAGCTCAATGAAACTTAGTATTTAGCTTAACAGTTTGATATTATGAAATATCTATTTCACCGTCTTTAAACTACCCCATGTTTTGCTCTCGAGAACAAAAACTTTCAAAAGGTACCCAATCCCGTGGGAGCAACGTCTGGTTATATGGGGGTGATATATACGCCAGATGATATTGCTTGCATTCCTTCCTAATAAACTTTTAATCTTCATTACATCCTCTTAGGGTTAGATTTACCATTGTTTGTGTAGTTCCGGGATTAGAATAGGGTTAAAACGGACCGTCTGGGGTCGCGGGTGGTAAGAGTGGGAACTCAAACCGTCCAGCCTAGCGACCCCGGGAAAGATGGTTGCATGTGTGGTCGCATGCCGTCGTAAACACGTGAAGGTACGGTGTGTGTCAATACTCGCCAGGGAAGAGCGCAAAAAGGGCGTCACGTTCGGAGGACCCGGTTGTATTTTGTTGGAGATAGGAGGTAGCAGAGTTGAGGACGGCTACCAGAGGGCTTTAAATGCGGTAAAAATCCCACATAACCCGGCGTTACTCCCACGGAGTCGGGTACCTTTTGCCGCGCCACTTAGAAAAAGGCAGGTAGTGTAAAGAGGATGACAGAGGAATATCCTCAACACCATGTGAGAAGGGTATCTATGATCGGATAGATCCACAAAAAAGGGGCTTGAGATTCTATATAGAAATTCCACAGTTTTTAAGTTTGGAGCGTGAAATTTTAGATCTAGGGTTGTAATTGGAGATAAAAATATATTGTTTTTTTTGGAAATTTCGTTTCCATGTGTAGTTGAAATAGCATCAATATTCACTGCTGTGACTATTAAAGCTAAAAACCGGTGACTCTTGACAAAACCCTCATTAGGGAAAGCCTATGTACAGCAGTGGATCTCAAAAATGTAATGATTGATAGATTACATTACAATCTGCGCGAACAAAGTCGCGAATTCCCAATACGCTTAAAGCACGATTTCTATAATCTGGAAGGGAAAGGTTGAACCTCTCATTGAACCTGTCTTTTTATTTGTATGTCGGACTATTCATATTTATTTTCTTTATTTTTCTTACACGCCTCTACTTGTTTGTGTCTACATAAAATAAAATTCAGGTCACTAACTGGTTTAGTCACTAACAGGTTTTGTCTTCAATGTAGTATCTGTTTCCTCTAAAGCACCTAAAGTACTTTTTACATTTAAAGTAGGTTTTTAAGTGCCTAAAAATGTACATATAACTTGATAACATAAGGTACATTCCTGGTCAGATCAGTTCGCATTATAGGGGTCGATCGGGAAGTACTAACAGCCACCCTGGCGCCGATCCAAAACCATTACAAAAGTTAAGCAAACTAAGTAGGGTAGTAATAAAATATTAAGCGAGCGAAATGAAAACGGTATCGCGAAGTTTCTTACGATTGATTAAATTTGTTTTTGTGTAACGATTCGAGATACAAGATGTAAACATTTGAACATTTTAATATGTAACGAGTACTCGCGATACGCGGTTTTAATTTCTTTTCCGACGATATTAATCTAAAATAATATAGTACAGTAATTTTGTAGACATGTTGCGAATAAACATTTTCAGAGTAATATGTATTACATTAAGGAACTTTAGCGAATTTTAATAATAACGAACACGTGTAAAGGTATAATATATGTAAAAAAATAATTACCGTCATGGGACTGGCAGATGTGAAACATCAAGAACGTACAAGTAATATGTATAAGAGACAAGATTGCGACGTGAACTAAATATATACAATAAATATACGCACTTGTAATCAGCATACACACGAGTATGCTGATGATAAGTGGCCACTGCCGCCAGTATTCGGATATTTCTGCCTAATAACAGCAGTGTTATGTTGGGTTTTGGTCTGAAGGGTGTGGTAAGGGAGACATACTTTTCTGAGGCATTCCATCTTAGTCCTCAGGAGTAGCAACACATTTGGGGCTAACCTTAGGTGAGACTATGACCTAGGTTTGATTACAGATGTCCATGGGCGGCAGTAACCATTTACCATCAGGTGGGCTGCATGCTCCTTTGCTACACCCGTGCTATAAAAAATATATATATCTGTAATCAACTCTACATAGAACGGAGAATCTACTGAAGTCAATTACAAATGCATTGCTACTCTAAAGGAGTAAAATGGTTACTTCGTATTTTATTCAACTTAACGTTAAAAAAAGGTATGACAGTAATACCTACACGGTCGAACCACACTGGTTCTCGTGCCTTTTGGTCTTTGCTTTACTTTATTGTCATCGCCATAGATACACCCAACGTGATATGAGCCTTTAATCTTAAAACAAACCGGCCAAGTGCGACTTGGACTCGCAGACGAAGGGTTCCGTAGCATTGTGAAAAAGTGATATATCTCAAAAACTGTCAATCTTATCTTGTTCGAACCAATTTTAGTTGAAAGTTTTCCTTGACATCTACATGTTTTATCCAGATTTTTCATTTTCTTAGTTTAAAAATTAGAGGGGGGGGGACACACATTTTACCGCTTCAAAAGGGCTTATCTCTCAAACAATCGACTTTGAGAAAAAAATGGTTATAAAAATTTCAATGTCATTTTTGAAGACATCTCTATAGACACCCCACACGTACATATGCGTGAGATGGAATTTTTTTTTGAGTTTCAGTTTCATGTATGAGAAGGCCCCTAAATTTAATATGTTTTTATGGTTTACATAATTCTGAAAGCGGTTTACAGAATACACTTACCTACCAAGTTTCAACTCAGTAGTCTTAATAGTCTCCGAATAAAGTCGCTGTGACATACGGACGCACGAATGGACAGACAGACACGACGAATCTATAAGGGTTCCGATTTTTGCCATTTGGCTACGGAACCCTAAAAAAATATATGTAATTAATAATTAGTTAAATTAAAAACAACATTTTCTAAATTAAACACTTTAAATACGATTTACATCAAATACCACAAACATGTTACTCTAAGAGGAAGATTAACGCAAATATTTAACAAAATTGAAATCAAATTATGATTAAATGAGGCTAAAATTAAAACGGTAGTTGTAAGTATCATCCAACTGATTAACAAGATGAAGCCTTAGGTAGTTTGTACACTAATGACAGACGAGAGCAGCGACAAGTGACTAATATCAATAATGAATGTCATATAATATTTGACTAGATACTGGAGTTCATGAGACTAAGGAGAAATCGATTATTTCGCGATTTTTAACCGACTTCAAAAAGGAGGTGGTTCTATGGTCGACTGTATGCATTTTTTTATGTATGTTCATCTATTTTTACCCCTATTTGTGGACCGATTCTCAATATTATTTCTTAAATTCATTAACTATGTTTTTCATATATTTTCTTATATTTTCTAAAGCTGTTGAGACATTTGCATATAGTCGACGACATCTCATAACGCTAAGCTGATGAAAGAAGGTAGAACTCTTTAATGCTAACCATTAAAGAGTCGTACCATCCTGTGATTTTTTTTTAATTTAAATAGTAATAAATATAATTATTACTAAGCAGAGATATACAATGAAAAATTTGACCTTCAACTCTTC